>APFE031422184.1:84825-190233 GCA_000404065.3 Pinus taeda | reverse complement strand
GAACTAAATAACTTCCTCTAGAACACTATAAATACAGGCATTGGGCCAAGGGAGGGGAGGTTAAAAGCTGAACATTCCAAAGGGTAGATGCTGCTGGAATTAGGACTTCCATTGTAAGCTTGTGAGGAGAGATTACCATCATTTCTTGTTTCATTTGGAAGTAGGTGAGCTTGTCAAAGTAGAGGAAAACTCTTGCTGGACCTTGGGAGGAACTTGCACAACACCAAGGCTCAGGTTGTAATGGTTTCTTTTTTGTTTCCTTAATACAAATAAGTCCATTCTTCTCAATGATTTGTGTTAATGAATTGTTTCATATACTCCTTGGTCTATATGTTGAATATGCTTTGTTTTATGGAATATTCAGGTGTTATGTAATCGTTTGATTGTTAGTGTATGCAGGTTTCAAAGTGAAGGAGGAGCTCATCTGGATCGACGAGGCTGGACTGCTACAACAAGCGTTGGACTTGAGGTAGGATCGAAAAACACTTGGTTTCTCATAGAATAATTTATGTTTAGGGAAGGATTGCTCGTAATTGTCTTGTTTGTCACTAGAGAGTCTTAGACTCCTAGGGAGGTTACTTTTGTCAACAAAAATAACTCTTTCCGCATGACAAATATAATAAAGCACCTATGTACATGACTTTGAAAATGGATTAAAAAGGGATTTCTATGGTTCAACAAGTTGGTGCATGCATATCATGGAGTCAATACTTCCTTTAGGTGGGTGCATGAGAAACATATTTGGGGTTGGTGCCTCCTGCAAGTAGTGGCTTACAAATCAAGGAGTTGGTGACTCATGTTGATTGGTTCTAACTAAACAAATAGGGGTTGATGCTCTTGCAAGTGGGTTCTTATGAATCAGGGAGTGGTTGCTTCCTTCTAATTGGTGCCAGAAAACATAATGTAATAGCAAGCTGGGGCTTACATTTACACAAAGAACTATAAATAAGATTGGTGGTTTTCTCCCTTTATGATTTTTCACGTACATCTAGTGTCTCTATGTGTTTGATATGTGTATGTTAATTATAGTACTACAGTTTGGTTCATGTGTTGCTTTATGATTCTAGTTACATGCATTTTTTTTCTAAATAAATTGGAAAGTATAAATTAAAAATAGTTGTTTAAATTGGTCCCACCCCCACTCTCTGTATTATCCTGGTTTCCAACAATAACTTGATGTCGACATTTTCTCCCATTTTGAATAGGGACTATGAATGGATCATGACACTCAAACTAGGTTGATCCTTTTCGGGTTCCTTCTTAGATTCCCTCTTTGTTTCTTCCTAATTTATCGATTTCCCTTTTGATCCAACATCCACATTAGAACCTCCATTTTATTTGAACATTCTAAGCTTATTGGTCAGGGAAACCATGAAGAGGTTCACATTATAGTTCATATCTGCATGTTGTGCTTCTAGCCACACAAACCTTTCCTCTACAAGCTTATAAAGGTTATTCACAGATTCATTGGCCATCGCTAGGGTTTTATGACTTTTATCTTAACATGTTTTAATCTCTTACAACTCTCTACAATATACCCAAATAAACCTACTCAAATATCAATATGATCCATAAATTATTGTGTATGTTCCACTAAACAATTTGTCATAATAAATCTACTAAAATTATACTTATTATCCAAAATCTACATTATGAGGATTTATTTCTCCTTAGATTTATGAATTTATGAATTATTGTTTATTGTGTATGCATAACACACAGTGAAATAAAACAATACACAAACTACAAATTAACACGAGATATAACCAAGGAAACCTTTTTTGGGGAAATCCCAACTAGAATCTAAGGTCACTCTACTCTCTTTCTCTGAATGGAAAATGGATACAAATACAAAGAAGTGAGGCATGTGGCTTGTGGGCTACTATAGTGCATAAATCCTATTTTTTTCTCGATCCCTATCAACTCTCAACTAATTTTTCCATCTACGGACCACAATGCACTTGAGTAGAATGGAACCCCTTTTTCCCCTAGTGGCTTGGTTCTAACATAGTCTGATAACCTACTAGGGATGAGGTTAGACTCTTTCAACTCTTAAACATAGTTACAATATGGAATATCCTAAAGCCTTATTCATCTTAATCATGTGGCTAACCCATTTTCTATGAATAATGGGGGCTGATGTGGCATCCTGTTAAATTATGGTGGTCAAAAAAGGAAGGTCAACTTTTGAGTGGCATAACATTTTCGTATGGACTTTGATTTAGGTGATTCATTCACCATTAGAAAGGTATTTGTGTGTATAATAACACAAAAATGTGTAGTTCTTATGTAGTAAATTTTTACACCCCACTCTCCCCCCCCCACCCCCCCTCCCCAAGAAACATCGTTTGGATGCCTCAAACTACTCCTAGAAAGGTTTCAGACCCCAATAATGCCAAACTAGGTTCCATCAATAAAAATGATTTTGTGAGCTAATCCTCACTTTTCCTCTTTGAAAGCTTCAAGATGGATGATGAACAATATAGTAATCCAATCCATAGCTAATTACTCCACTTTTCCTCTTTGGAAGCTTCAATATGGATGATGAACAATATAATAATCCAATCCAGATCAAAATGAGAAATGAATTCTCAACAACTAAATATTTTCTCTTTGCGAAATATATATATATATATATTTTTAAATCCATAGATAATCATAATTTCATGAGCATAATATAAGATGAGATTCATTTTCTTAACATTGAATACTGTAGATGATATTAGGTATTTCTATGTTAGGTTTATATATAGAGGTGGGGACAACAATAATGAATACACTTGGAATGCAAAGTGCATAATAGGACATTGGTTGACAAACCTAACACTACTTTCCATTACAATATATTAATTTGTCATCACTTAAATGATAAGCCTTCAATTGTTTTCATCTAGTGGTACGAGAAATAATTAAAATATCATTAATAAATTTTCGTTCATATTTTGAAATAATTGAAATATTATTGCACCGAGAGACGCTCCCTAGTCCAATATGGTAGAGATGTTGTAATGTGATGTTTAACATTTTGACTAAGTCAAATTACACAAAAATAAAAATGAAAAAGAGTAATCTAATATTATGTAATGTAAACATTTTAACTTGGTCAAAATAAAATAAAAAAGTTAAAAAAATAACAAAATGAAAATAACACTATAAAAATAAAATAATAATAAAATAGCCCATGGTATTGAGAATCTATGGTATTCATTTGGAATATAGTCTATTTAAAGACAGAAATTAAACCAGCATAGATCCATGTTAGCTCAGGATCTACCAAGCACTAAAAAGGATCAAATCATTTGATATATAAACATTTTTAAAAGGAAAAAAGATTTAATCCCTCTGAACACTTGGTAGATCCAAAATTAAAATAGATCTATATTAATCAATACATTTTTGTTTATATTTTAAACATTTTAATTAAACATTAAACATATTTTCATTCACACACATCAATATTTTTACTGACACAAATTAATATGCGATAAATGCATTGTGAATGCTCTATCACTTCCTTAATACAAGGATAATCTATGCTCATAAATGTGTTTATAGATCTTAGAACATGACATTCCTTTATTTCGAGAGAGTTGGGTAAGTTACGAGACATCCCATCTTTACACATGATTCACCTTCTTACCTAGAGGATTCATAATATTAGGGGACCTTCATGTACTCTGTATCAGGAACATTGTTGAAAAAGGTGACTTAAAAATGATTTAATGAGAATTTGATGGGGACTAGCCAAAACTGAGTACAAAGGAGATTCTAACCATAGGAGATTCTAACAAAATGAAACCACTAATAATATGAGATCATGAAAACCACTATGAACGTTCTTTTGTTATGATTATTACCCAAAGGAGATTCTAATAAAATGAAAACCACTAATAATATGAGATCATGAAAACCACTATGAACGTTCTTTTGTTATGATTATTACCCAACATGAAAACCACTGTGAACGTTCTTGTGTTATGATTATTAACCAACATGTACATGATGAACAAGTGGAAAACACAACACTAGCCATGACATGATCGTTTGTGATGATAACTCAATTTGGAAAAGGGGAACCGCTAATAATCATTGGCACCCCTAATCATAACCTCTTGACTTTACCAACCTTCCATACCACTCATCAACCCTTATACCCTTGAGTTCTATTCTTCGCATTTTTCTAATTACAATGTTGATGTTAATGATACAATATAGTAATGCGGAAGTTTGATTTTTTTTACAAATGGGAGGATATATATATATCTATATATATATATATATAATATATTATATTATTTATTAATTTATTTATTATTATTATATATTATTTATATTTATATTTATATTGGGTGAGTTAGTGAAATTAGTGAATGTTTTTATTTTTCATATAATAAATGTGTAGTTTGGTCTTTTTGTTGAAGTTTTAATTATATGTTTTATTTGGTTAAATATTATTATTATAATAGAACTAAAACATATATTTGAATTTTATTTTTATATTTTATTTGGTTAAGAAATAATATAACTTATAATTAAAAAAATAAAAAAATAAAATTAAAAAGAAAAAAAAAAAAAAAAACTATAAGAGATAGAAAAATTAAGAAATGGTTAGGGTTTTTCTATTAAATAAAGTTGGTTTGAAGGTCAATATATATGATTTTCTTCTGCATTGTATAAAAATATACAAAAGGATCTTAAGGCACTAGCTATCCGATTACATGCTAAGATTCTAATACAACTCGACTTATAAACATTCCAAAAAACCTCTAAAAATTTTACATATCTACTTAACACAAGAAAATAAAACAGAAAATTATTCTTCAACCATTGCTACTCTGAAGGAGGCATCCTCATTTTCAATCTTGTCCGAGCGCTAAAGTCATAATACTTTGACTAAATTCTTGCTCATGTCATCAACCATATTCGGGTGTCACCCCAGTGCCTCTGCATTGGGTTTCTCGATCTCTTCAAGCTTCCCTTCCTTATCATCAATGAATGAGACTACTAAACCTACTATGTTGGTCCAATTTGAAAATCAACTTATGAAAGGATATTTGCATGCACTCCATTTTATCTTACAACCATCCAAATTTCTAGTGCAATATCTACAGTTGGACTTGGTCTTGTTCCTGCTTCATCTCCCCTTGTTTAGTCATCCAATTAAATATGAACTCCAATGTCTCCCATGATTGGACTAGATGTTGAGCTAGAACATTTTGTTCAATGTGCAGCGGCTCCATTTTGTAGTTGCTATTATTGTCCTTTATCGATTACTTTGTTATGACTTCAGAACATACTTTTATATTAACAATATCGCTAGCATCCTTTTCATAGTTGATCAAGGTCGATCCTACTGGGCCGGTAACCTATGTTGGGACTAGATGCCATTGAACCTCACACCCGTAATTCCTCATGTTTTTATTCCATACCATAATTGTTCTGTCATAATCACCTCACTTCGTTGATTTATGAGTCTTTGTTCTAGATTTATGTGTCTTAGAAGTGGGGAGGGTGATTAATCATTGTCCAAAAAATATGGTTGTTAGATTCTTACCTTCATCAATACCTCGCCTCAACATCATCTACACTCCCTTACACTCAAGTAATCTGCCACTGGAGTTTAGTTCCATTAATGCACTAGGCTTGACATGAGACTTTTGTGACCCCTTGGTTACATCTAATTAATTCTCACAACATCTCATATCTAGGTTCACTTAGGATCTATTTACACTTGGCTATCATGCAACCCTCCACCATGTGATCTTTGGCCATCATACTGCTATTTTTTCATTTCAATTTATTTGAAGATCATCGATTCAAGGATTGAAGCTTCATCCTTCTCCACTAATATTTAATATTATATCGACGGGTTGGGTGTTTGTCCTTCTCCTTTCAAATTCAATATTCTTACTTTGGCATTGCACCCAAATCCAACTATACTTTATACCTTCTTTAAGAGCTAGATCTAGTTCAATTGACTTAAGATCTGTGAACTCATGGAATAAATTTGGATAATTTAGAACCATATATTTGCATCACTCCTACTCCTATATTGACACCATGATTGATCAATATATTAGCTTCCACATTGAGTTTCCATCTAATATGGAAGAACTCAATCTCTTCAAACTTGGAAATTTGTAGACAAATCCAATGCAACATGGGAGATTTATTATACTTTGGGTCTTTTGGGATATAATCACCTGAAAAATTACTAGCATGGGTCATTGAAAGAAAACATCTATTTGATTTTCTTTTCTAAATACAATTATAACCCTTGACATAGAGCTAAGAACTCTTCCTTGTTATTGGTTGAGCTCCCTAGCCCCCAAGCATATTTAATCTTTGGATTTTTGTCGAGGTTGCGAAAAACCCTTCCTGCTCAAACCTCCTCGGGATTTCATTCTAAAGCTCTGTAAAAAAATATGACAACCTATTTATAATTTTCCGTCATTCCTAAGATTCATCAAGATTCATCCGTATGATGCAGGGCTTTGATACTTGAGGCCTAATGATGAAGCTGTCAGCATGACCCTTTGGTTGGGAAAGCTTGAGATAGTCTTTCTTGATGAGATGCTTAATGTCTATCTCACCTAGATCAAATCCCCTGGCTAAGATTGTCTCTGCTATCAATTGTGAAGCTTTGACTGCAGAAGATTTTGGATTATGTCGAACATTGTTGAGAATTGCTTGATTTTGAGCCAACCAAATTGGCCAACACAAGAAATTTCGGAGCAACATCCAACATCGCATTGTCACTGAGTCTGATTTCCTATGCCATAGTCTTTGAAACTTCCATTGGTTGAACATATCATGCTAATTCTCTGGAATGGTGGAGATGTCTTTAACCTTTCCCAAGTTGATCCTATAGGTTTTCAAAGAGAATGGACACTGTTGGAATAAGTGTTGGATATCCTCGTCTGCTTGTGCATAAAGGATACATCTTGAGGGTCCACTGATATTTTTTTTCCATTGTGAGCACCTTCCCATGCACCAATTCCCAACAGAACAAGTTTATTATAGGCATCCCATCCTTGTTCCAAATTCTAGCCCATAATGTGTCTGAAGGGGGTAGTTGTAATTGACTTGTTAATTCCTCATACCCGTCTTTGACAGTGTACATTGATGATTTGATTCCCATCTAGATTCTATGATTCAAACTTGTTGTTATAATTGGGGCATATCCTCTTAAAGAGTGTATCAGTATAGGCCAATAAGGTTGAAGGCATGAGGGGATACCCTGACAATGTCAACCTATCCAATGCCCAACAACATCCCATTGTAATATGTTTACAATCCTCTTATACCCCTTTTTTGCCATCCATTTTCCCAGCTCGTTAACACTTTGTTTTCATTTACTAGTTTTGTTGTAGGGATGTGATCCTTCCAAATATTGATTCAGTTCCCATTCCTTGCCTTCCACCCAAATTGATTTATTATCGTGGGAGATATTGCCTTGCATAACTTCCAAATCTTCAAACCTTGTTCAGGCTAGACTTATTGCTCATGCTTGGACAATTTATTTATGTGGAAGTACTTGTGGATAAAGGCTTGTTTCCACCACTCTGAAGATTCTATGACTTGTCTCCAAAAAAATTTGGCTCCCAAAGCCTAGTTCATAATCTCAGGGTCTTTGATGGAAATCCCACCATATTGTTCAAGAAATCAGACTATTTTCCAACTAACTAGATGGAATTTATTTTCATTGTCTTTTTCTCCTTAGAAGAGGAATTCCCTCAACATGCTACTAATTTTATGGATGATTCCTTTAGGAGCTAGCAAACTAGATCTGTGTAAACTGAGAGTGAAGCCAAAATGGATTTGATCAATACTACTTTCCCTACCACGTTTAACCAATGTGCACCCCATGATTGGATTATTTTTCTTATTTTTTCCATTACTTCATCCCATTCTTTGGATTTAGATGATCCAAAAGAAATCAGAATACCTAGATAGTTAAAAGATCTATAATCGAACACAGTTGATAACTCTAGCACCCTAGAAATCTCACTGAATGACTCATTTGAACAATTCCATCCCAAAAGTTGGCATTTCCTTTTGTTTACATTCCACCTAAAATGTCAAGATATCTGTCCAATATTTTTTTTGAAATGGGATGCTATTATTTTGGATGCCCCTCCTAGTGGCAAAGTCTCATTTGTAAATTGTGAATTTACTCCTTTGGTGTTTCTAGCTATGCTCAACCCCGCCAATTTACCTTCCTATCATGCCTTTTTCAGATTTATACTTATGTTTTTTTCCATAATGATGTACAGAAGAGGGGAAAGGGGACATCCCTGAGGTCAACCATTGACTAATGGCACAAATCCAAGGTGATCCAATATAACCTTTTATCCATCTAATGAATTCTTTACAGAAACCAAAATTTGCTAAAATTGAGAAGAGGAAAGAATGCCTTACCTAATCGAAGGAATTGGAAATATCTAGTTTTATTACCATGCCAGACTCACCCACTTCTTTGCTAGAATGGATTGCTACCTAGACTAGTATAATATTGTCTATTATTTGTTGGTGTTGCATGAATCCTACCTAATCCTCTAATATGATGCTGGAAGGATGTTTTTCAATCACATCATTGTGATCTTGTTTAAAATTTTGTATGAAGAGTTACATACCAATATTGGTTGAAACCTAGAAACGTTCATTGGGTTTGATTCCTTTGGGATGAGGGCGAGGAAAGAAGAGTTCATACTACCCTCAATCCTATATTTTATTCTTATGTTGTTCAACATTTGCAATAGATCCTTTTTAATTAAGCTTCTAGAAGATTTTGAAAAATAAATAAATAAATAAATAAATAAATATATATATATATATATTTGAAACCCATCCATCCCAGGGGCTTTGTTTGGGCTGAGATCCCAGATTGCCTTAAAAAATTCTTCTTCTTCAATCTCTTTTGTTAGGAGAGAATTAGGTTATTCGTCGACTATTGTTGGCATTGTGGATAATCTGTTTCCCTTGATGTGAACCTAGATATTGAATGTTGACTTGGTGGAGATGTCATATCAGTATGTTTACATGGAGGATTATTTGTTTTCACTTCTATTTGATGGTCAACAGTCACAGTACAGGATTGAAATGTCAAGTGTAGGATTGATGTTTGAGTGCAGTAAGTTGTAGAGTCTTGAATAAAATGTGTTATAGATATGTCAATTGCATGTATAGGTGCGCATGTCATGAAGTACCATGCTTCTAAGTTTTAGGTTGGGTAGAGAAGGATTTGGGCTACATTAAGCCTCAACCACATGGAGGAAGGCTCATGAGTGAAATTGAAAGATTGTAGCCATTGGGAAGGATTGTTAACAAGGCGGATGGGAAGATTTCAACCAAAAATTATCTTTATCTTCTGTGCAACCATACCTATAGGTGGTAAAAATTAAAAAACCTGTAACAACAGGGCTTCCAGGACTAATAACTCAACCCACCAAGGGCTTCCAGAGCATTTTTCCAACTAAGGCTTCTTGGACTAGTAACTCAACCCAAGTTGTTACAGGGATTCCAGAGCTTTTGTCCAACCAAGGATAAAATGAACTAGCAACTCAACCCAAGCTAAAGGAAACATGAGAACCAACCAGGAAAAAAAAAAAACAAAAATAAATAAATGAACCCACAACACCATGGCTATCCAAGAAATGGAAAGGTTAGGAAAATGCACTGCCAATCCAGGCAATCCTCCTTTTGAATGACAGATCATGACCAATAAACCACATGCATATGCCATGCATGCCAAAACTATTGAGGAAAACATGCATTCAACTCGGAACCTACAAGCAAAACCCATTGTAGATGTTGATCTTGATGTCCTCTTGCACTTTCCCACTCTTCCCTTGCCTTCTTGCTCCAAAGCTCCAAGTATTCCACACTCTCCAAGAGTGCTCCAAGAGTGCTCCAAGAAAAATGTAAGTTTCCAAGAGTATGAGAGAGACAGAATAGAAGAGAGATCCACCAAAACTTGTCAAGAAAATATTTCCAGCTGATCCTCAGAGTCCCTTTTATCAATGATCCCTCTTCAATTTCCATTATTTTCCTTCAATTCCCTCCTCACATGCAACCAGTGACCTTTCACCTTCCTTTTCTCCTAATTTCCATTGTTTTCATAAATAAAATGCCAATAAATTCCTCATGCCTTTCCAAACCCTTTGTCATTTCCTTTGCCAATTTCATTATCCATAATAAACCGAATGAACACCCAATAGGATGTTTTTTCCCACCATTCAACTTGGAATACGTGTCCCATTATCGTGGTATTATATATTTTTACATGGATTTTTAACCAGGATGTTATGAAACCCTCCCCCTTGGGGGAACACTATCCTCGGTGTTCAATGACACCTATAACCAACAAGACTGCTGAAAAAAAAAACGTACTTCCCATGGAGCTTTATAACACAGTTCGTTGCAATATTTACAATGACCATCGACTAAAACATGACAAGCATTCCATTTACTGGATCTTTATAAAACAATGTATTACAGTATTTACAATAGTAACCACATAGACATACATACACATTTTCTTCACCCAACAAATAATCATAATGTCTATGGAGCTTTATAAATCCATCTCGATACATTATTTACAATAATACACGGATATGCACATTTTCTCAACCAGCAAATAAAAGGAGACAATGCCTGCATCCACAACAAGGGAATCCAGAGGCTCACACCTCCACCCTCAAAGTAATATCAAGATTCACCTCCTTCCCAGGAAGTCCAGATCCACTACAATGTCAAATCTTCATCCAATGCCCAGTGCTAAAATCCTGCACCGCTTGTCCTCTCACTGAACAATTACCAGTTCATTGTTCCTAGGTACACTCCCAATGTGCATTTGATTCCATGTGGAAAATCTAATGACCAAAACAGATATATCCCCGACCTTCCCTTCTCTATTAAACAGTCCCTCAGGAAATCTATTCACCCCTTTCCATGCAGTCACACACCTTCCAAGTTCCGCTAGCACCCCCATCCTGGGTAGTCCATCCCTCAACAAGGTTTTCTCACATTGAAAGGTCCAAAAACCAAGGCATATCCCTGCCTTAAAACCATTATACTAGTCATAGCACTCATGGCAATCAATGGACATTATTCGGTACTAGTACCCCATAATGGCCCTTCTCTTGAAGTGCTTTACCAACATATTGTTGCATGTTCCAATTCCTTTCACTGACACTGTTAATTCTTGCCGTCATTTTCAACCACCCAACTAGGCATTTCATTCTTTCATATACCAAGCACATAATTTCCATTAGATTCAAAATAAAATTAGATAACTTCAAACCATACCTCATTGTCAGCCTATCAGCAAGGTACACTTGCAATTATGGTCGCTTCCTTTCACAATAGGTCAAACTAGCATCTTTGACCAAATCCTCATGTATAAACATATCACATCAGGTTAACTCAAAACACAACCATCATAGATCAAAATCGCATGTAACCATCATAAACTAGAATCATAGATCACATGTAATCATCATAGACCAAAATCATAAATCACATGAATAATAAAAATGAAATAATATATTGATACTTATCCTTTAATCAGTCATTAGCTTCTACATTTGTCCTTATTTTGTACGCACACCAGATCGGTTACCACACCCTTGACAAACACCCAATGCCTTCTCCTCAACCATGTTCACATACACAGAGTGTGCATCACACACATACAACCACACATGACATAAAACACCATGCAATACATGCAGGTCTACACCTGACATAGCACGCATAAATCTACACCCAATGTAAAACACAACACAATACATACTCCTATATCTGGTGTACACCAAAACACAATACATACACCTACACCTGATGTACAAAAAAATGGATATACATACACAAAGTACAATACAACAAATACATATGTCATGATACCACCACTACACAATGCACATGCATAGTAGCGCACGCCCGCAACATAACATGCATGACATGTACACAATACCACATGTACACCAGTACTATATGTACAACATGTACATAGTACCACATGTACATGTCATCACTTACACAACATGTGCATAGCATCACATGCACACGACACCACCTACACAAAGTGTACAGAATGCCACATGTACATTGTACCACTTGTACAATGTGTACACAATGCCAGACAAACATAGCACCACATGCACATGTACACAACACCACATGTACATAGCACCATATACACAGCATGTACACAACACCACCTACACATAGCACCACATCTACAACATGTACACAACACCACATGCTGACAAAACCACTTGTACAATCATGCACACAACATCATATGTACATAGCACTATCTGTACAACATGCACACAAAACCGTATGTATATAGCACTACATATACAAAATGTACATAGCACCCTATGTACACAAAACTGCATATCGAACATGCACACAACATTGCATATCCATCATGAACATAGTATGATATGTACACAACACTGCATATCCAACATGTACATAGCACAATCTATACCCAACACTGCATATTCAATATACACACAACACCATATATACAATAGGTACATGTTGATGGTGTTGGACCCGCCAACATGTCAGGGGATCTCCCTTGAAAGAAGTCCCAACTAGACCTCAGACTATTTGGGTTAGGAGTCCCAGTAGTGGGTTGTAAAGAAATGCCTTGACTGTGATAACGCAAAGAGATACATGTGATATCTTTGTCGAAAGCAAGTGTGTGACTTTGCAACAAGTCAAGTGAGATGCATGGGGATTCTAACACATGGAGGGGAAAAGGAAGTGTGTCCCTTAGGAGCCTGTAATAGTACACAGCCTAAAAGGAACACACAAGAGGAATGACATCACAAGCTAGAAAGAAGAATAGTCCATAATACAAAGTGATGGGTTAAACCAACAACACGTCTGCAACAAGATTCATATAATTGCATACAAAATATTTAATACACAAATGCATAATTTAAATAACATACACTGCTAAAGAAACCTGAATAGTCCAACTACAATAACAACATATGCATGAAAGCATGTTGGCTCTGTTATATATATCTATATATCTATATCTATATATATACATATATATACATATATATATAATATAGATATATATATATGTATTAATATATATATATATATATATATATATATATATATATATATATATATATATATATATATATAGATAGATAGATAGATAGATAGATAGATAGATAGATAGATAGATAGATAGATTAAGTGAAAGTTCCATCCATACATACACCATTGGCAGCCAGTAGCCCTAATAGTGGAACATTACAGTCATCACCGCCTTCTCCTCCAAAGAGATGTACTCACTCTGCATTGTGGAGAAGCCAAGGCTCATCACAATACTCTCCAAGCCTTCTCTATGCAATGCCTAGCCAAAAGCTTGGCTCCCAAAATCCTGTACTATGATTTATGAGGTTCTATATATAGAAAAGGTTTGGGTGACCCTTGACATTCCCCTTTAACTCTTGGAGCACCCTCATGACTCTTCACATTACAATGCTGACTATTGGCATTCCACTAATGATACTTGAAATTTCACTTATAACATATTTACAATAACAGAATTTCCACATATACCCATGTGGGACAAAAATAGGCTTGAATCAGCCTGATAAGACAAACAACATCACTCGTGGTCTTTTGGAAAGACCATCTCAGTAACCTCCTTGTGATGGTCTTCAGCGATGAACTGATACTAACCTTGGTACTGCGCTATTGTGTCCCCATATTGTTTGATGACATCTTTGTCAAAGTGGAGTCTTGCCTCCGTGAATTCTGGGTATATGGTTGTGAAACCTCTGTCTAGCTCATCCTAAAGCATGCACAACACTATCCTAAGTGTGGTTGGACCACTGATGTACCTTTGCATGTCCTCTGCACTGAGCTACAAAACATCATTGGTGGTTATGCACATCAACTGCTCTATGTACTTGTCGACATCCAGAATGACTTGGTTCTTCCTCATGGCATGGATGAGGGTTCTGATGGAAGGGATCTTGTGTGTTTTCACTATGACATCTAGACTCTTGAACAACCATGCATAGGAAGCCTCAATGCTAGTGATGAGCGAAGGGGGCTGCTCATAGTTCCAGATGAACATCTGAATCCATGCTTTTTCTAGCTCAACCTTTGGCTTCATTCTCTTGTGCAAGTAAAGTGGGGCTACCTTTTATCTGATTGTCCATTCTTGCATGTGTGCAATAGCAGTGTGAATGTCTTTAAGATTTTAGGTTGTCTGCATGCATTTCTTCTTAAAACTGTGTAAATAGGCAACCTCTTTTTGCATGGTGACAAATATTCTATACATTGTCCTCATGATGGCCTCCAAAGTTGATATCTCTACCACTATTGATTTCATCATATTTGTCATGGTGGATCTTGTGGATGGCTATGTTTTCTTCCTAGCCTCTTACAAGTCCTTCACCATTTGATCATTCTCTACTATCAAGAACTTGACCATTGAACTTGTGGCTTCTGCATAATCCTTAGAAGCCTCGTCCATGGCAACTAGATGTCTTCTAACATATGGTATAATCACCCTTTCTTCTATGTGCATAGGTTATGTATGATCACTCGAGAGTTTCTTTCTTTGTGCCTGTACAATCCTTTACTGTGTCTCTTCAAATTCCAGATTTTACAAATCCATCTCCGGATCATCATCAAGGAGACAAAATTATCCTTGCTTGATCGATATTGGTTGTGGTTCTAGACATGGCAGTGACTTTGGTACGACCTTGGATGCTCTTGGAATGAGATCAATGTCTTGGTCCTCTAGCTCTTGTTTCGTCTCCATGTTTGTTGCCTCAACCAATGGCTCAACCTGCTGAGCAAGTTCTCAAACTTGCACCTACTCACTATGTTCATCATCTGTTGGTTTCTCTACTACTTCAACCTATATCTACACAATTTTCTCTATCAGTGTGCCTTGTCCTTCTTCCTATTCCCGTTTCTGTCTTTATTCATTCTCTCTCCTCCTGAGCTCTTGTTCTACTTTCATCTTCTTCTATGTCTCCTGTAATCTCCTTTCCATCTCTTCCAATCTTTGCTTCTCACTCTTTCTCTTCGCTACTCTTCTATCGCACTATCGCCTCTTTGCATATATCTCCAAAGCTACTCTCTCAACAAGTGTATCTTCTTGAAACTTGTAGATTTTCTCGACCTCTACACTTTTTGAAATCTTCCTCTTGCCTTTGTATTGTGTTGGTTTGCTTCTCACTGTTGCTGTTGTTGTTGCTTCCTATGGTGTTTCTACCTGCAGTGCTGCTTTCCATTCTACAACCATGTTGACCAGTTCATTAACCTAGAGAAGATGTAGCAATACCTCTGTTAACACCCAGGTCGTTCCCTTTGACTCCCAAGGGAATACGGCCGGGGTAACCACTAACCAATCTTTGTATTACAGCTTCTAGCCCAACTGTAATCAGAGAGGGCTCCCTCTTTAAGGTTTGTCTCTGTTCTGTGGGAGATTTTAGGCTAGTTATGAAGCAGGGGTTTTGGTTTATGTTTGGTTGGAAGGATGTCTTTCTGTACCTAGAGTGGAAATCTGCAGATAACATTAGTCCATTGGGCAATGGAGTGTGTGGCTACTGGTTTTTTGAAATCTTGAGTTTGAGCAACTGGAATTACAGGGCCATTTAAATACTTCATAAAAAAAACTTGAAATTATGATGGTGAAATGTAAACAACCAGTGAAAAGCCATTAAGATTTTTCCACTAAGCTGGGGTGTGAGAAAGAGATATATTCCTCAGGAGCAAACTTGAATTCCTGAAACAATAATCACTGTGAAAGATATAGTGTGAAAGGGTAGCAATTAAGAATTACACCTTTATTACTATAGCTGAAGAAAAACACTTATAATAGCTTAGGTTGAGTTCAGGGCAATCAGTGATTAAATCTTGGAACTATTATTTTTCTTTGCCATTAACTGTAAAGCACAGAAACATGAAAGAGATATGAAAGACAACAAAACACATTACAAAGAGTTGTAAGGAAAACTTATTGTGTCATGAAATACGCAGGAATCCTGTAACATTCAGTTAAACACCACAATGCATCAAACAACATAGAGCTTTGGAAATTCCATCGCCTTTGTATTACTTCTCTGAGAATTTACAGTAAAAGAACTATAGGAGAGACCTCAATAACATCCAACCCCTGCAAACTCATGCGAGGGGGAATATATAGAAATGTTTCATACAAAATATCTCAAGCATTGAGTCATCTGAGAAAAAATATCTTCACCAACTCGTACAGAAATAGTAGATAAGAAGTTATTACAGCTTTCAATACAACATAAATGCTTTTTAATTATGTCAGAAGATTTCGACCTTTGGAGGTCACTGAGTCGGTTGAGCGCTTTGTTATAACTGATGAATGACGTGTCTGTGCAGCTCTGTCCTCCTATAGCTTTTCAGCCCTGTCACCTGTGACTGTCAGTGCTGCTGTGGTGGCCGAAATGGTTTTGCTGAGTTGGCTCAGCCTCTCTCTACATACATGCTGACATATCAAAATTTTCCTGTGCATGACAACTTATATATTTAAATGGAGAAAACATGATTACTAGCTCTGGTTCAGTGGTAATTGAATCAATCCATTCTAGACTTCCTGTGTGAGCAATTGATGTCTTAAAATTGCCTCTATAGTCTCATCTGCCTCTGTATATTTATAGAAATTGGGAGGCGCATCAAACAAGTGATTGATTTCATTCATGATAAAAAATAAGCTCTCTACCCTGTTGTAGAGAGTCTGTCCTGATGCTGGCCCTGATTCTGCTGAAGTGCTGGGCTTTTCTGAAATCTGATTAGTAGCAAAGGTGTTGACCCTCTTGGCATATCTTTCATGTGAAAGTAGTCTTCCTGAGGGGTCCATCAAACTAGGAAGACCTCTATTCTGCAATGCTATGAATTTGTCCATGAATTTGTTAATGTTTGTCTGCATATCCTGGCTTCTTCTCTCTAATGTCTACACTGGGTTTCTTAGTGTCAGGACCCTTTTGACCATCGAAATGGTCTCAGTCCTGTTGGCAATTCCCATTTTGATCAGCTGAGAACTTGTTCTGTAATTTAGCACATTAATCATTCTGGTGGCAGCCTCAGGCATACTGCCTAGAGATGCTCTTGCTCTTTGGATTTCCCTATGTGCTTTTCCAATGAGCCCCATCTGCTCATGAATAGCCTCAATGTATTCCCACTAGTCTGTGATGGATTGGCAAATATTGGCCCATAGGACTCTCTTGAGCTCAGCTGTTACTTTATCAAGTGTGAGCTCTTTCTCTAGCTCATTTATCCTTCTCTTGAGAGTCTTTACCTCTCTTTCTCTCTCAGCTACGTTTTGCTTGGATTTATCATATTTTTCATTGAGCTTAGCCAAAGTTTCTTTGGCTTGACTTAGCTCTGTCATTTGGGTCTCCAAGACTTGAATTTCATTCCTGAGCTTCTGCATGTCAAGACTTTCAGCCTGCTCTGTTGTTGGTGCTGAGGTAGAGGGTGCTGCTTGCTCTGTCTGCTGAATGGGAGGAGCAGTGGTTTGAGGGGCTTCTTCCAGATTGATTGTTTCTGGAGGGGGCTGAGAAGTTTGGCCTGCCTCTTTTTGTTGCAATGCTGCCTGCAGTGCAGCCTTTGATTCTTCCAACTTTCCCTGTGTTTGGATGAGCTGTTTGTATAGTGTCACAAGCATAGCTGCTGCATCCTTGTCATGTCTCAGCTGGGCAACTTCTTTAGTTTGGGGATGAAGAGTTGCTAGGTTCTTGATCATTTTCTTTAATGTTGCCATATCAGCATCCCTTAACTTCAACAGCTCCCGCACTGCTTTGACATCCTTAGGATCATGCCCAAGCTCTATTATGATGTCCTCCAAAGCTTTGATCCTATTGTCCTTTGCTTGAGAGGATGCTCTTTCCAATTCAAGTTGTGCAGTTGTATTATTTAGGCTATTTTCTAGCCTGTAGTTCACCAATGTTTTGTCTGCCAAGGAGGAATATACCATCTCACCCGTTTGCTTGTGTAATTCAATCTGATCCATCGGGTGGATGTCCTTGGCAAGGACCTCAAGGTTGGTCCTGATGTAATTTGCAGCTGACTGTGGCTGCTGCACGGCTGGCATGAAATGGATCATGATCATCTTGCCCTCGTGGACATCATAAGCAGACATAAGTCTTTGCTGGTTGGTGGGAGACATTTTCAACAAATGATTATACAATTGTAACCTTATGGGCTCATTCCTCTTCTTTATGTCCTTGAATTGCTGCTTGATGCTCTGTTCACCTCCTTTTTGTTGGCTTGAGGAGCTAACTTCTCCTCCTGCTGCCCTCTCTTGTTCCTGCTGGAAGGAACTTGCTGAGGCCTCCATACTAGGTGGGCCCATGCCCAAAGATTGCCCTATTGGCATTTCTTCTTCTGAAAAAGGGTTCAATATTTGCCTCTTTTCCCCTTGAGTTGTCGATGTTGTGAGGGGAGTCTCTCTGTCCCTTTTCCTGCTTATGTCCTCCTTTTGTGGGGTTTGGAGGACTGAAGCTTCAGCTCTCGTTTCCTGCCTAGGAGGCACCATTTGTGTTGGCTGTTGTTCAGTGACCATTGGGGCCTCTGCTGTTTGCTCTTTTTGCACTGGCTGCTCCTTTTCTTGCTGTTGTACCTGTTGTTGTTGTTGTACCTATTATTGTTGTAGTGGCTGATCTTGCTCCATTTATTTCTCCTTGCCTTTGCTAGAAGCTTGATCTGTAGTTTTGACTGCCTCCTGATGTGCTGTGGAGGATGAGGCAGTTGCTCCCACTTGAGGGCTTGTAAGAGCGAATACCTGTGCAGGAAGTTCTAAGTCATCCATCTTAAGGAGATTTCTTCTTGCTCTTTCATTTAGTTCTTCTTGTGTGACAGGTTCCTCTAATGTGACTCTCTTCCATTTTGTTTGATTTGCATATTGTTCTATGTGAGGCAACCTTACATGGTCATAACTGGACAGCCTATATTTGACCCTTCTTAAGGTTATGAAGTGATTGGGGTCATAAGGTTTCTAGAGGAAACTGGTTTTTAGGCCAAGGCCTTCTAGCATTCTGTCTAACTCTTGCCAACCTTCCTCCCTTTTGTTCAAAACAAAGTGGCCCAGTTGGTTTTTTACCTTCAGTTGTGCTTTCTTGCCTTTGCCTGAAAAGTTCTTTACATCAGCATTCCCAAACTGCCTAAAGTATTCAAGGGAAAACAACCTCATAGGCACATATTTGGCCAGTCTATATGGGGGTAACTCACAACCATATATTCTGATAACGGTGTAATTTTGGTAAAAATACCAATCCCCAATGTTGTATACCTTGGACAACTGAAGGATCCTCTACATATCATCAGTTAGTCTTGGAGGAGGTGAGCTCATGAGCAGAGACATGGCTGGGTGGATGAAAAGGTCTATAAACTCACAGTAAGTGTATGGAGAATAGGCTCTGCAGTGAAAAATTGAGGTCTAGTATACTACTGACCTTGGATTTCCTTGTGCATCCACTCTTTTCGTAACAAAGGAAAATTTCTTATGCTGATAGTATACAATCAAGTGGTAGATGTAGGAAGAGTATCTGAACACCTTTTCCCTTGATAGGTTCATCAATTGCTCATGCATTTTGTCTGATATGTAGGTGGCATAGTCATAGAAGATTGGAGCTTTGCCAGGAGAAAACATGAGCATCATTACCAGTACAATTTCATCAATATACTCAATTGAGTTATAACCCAAAATGGGACTGATCATATCTGCAAGGTCCCTGCCCAATGGGTTGAGGTAAACATGAGAAATGGGAGGGTACTGCACAGTATCAGATTTAATATATAGTTGGTTTAGCTTTGTGATTTGAGCATCTGTCAACATCTTAGCTCCTTGATTTATCAGATCAAACAAAGATAGGGGAACCAATTTCTTCTCAGTCTTGAATTGCAACATCTCTCTGATGGCCTCAAGGGTAATGTAGAAAACAACTGAGCCTGAAGGGTCAAGCACAGCTTTCTGAGTGGGATCATAACCTTCAGCACATAGGTGAATTAGGTCAGGGAATTGATTGACCTGAGGAAGCTTGAAGATTGGGAGGAAGGAATCCCAAATGCCCAATACATCTGTTCCAGCCTCATGTTTAGCCTTTAGTTCATTTAACAGGTGGATGTGGAACTTGCTTTTCCATAGAAATTCCTCTGATATTTGATAATCCAAATCTGCTAAAGCTTGCCACTCCAATTCTCTCTAAGGGGCATTCAAAGGGGCAATATTGAGGGCCACAGGTGCTACTGGTGTATCCATAGTTACTTAAAAATTCTGTTGATAGGTGAATTAGTGTTACTGTGCCGAGTAATAGGAAAGAGCGTTTCTTTGAAAGAGAGGTGATTTTCTGAAAAACAGAGGACAAAAGGGTCAATTGCAGCAATTGAAATACTGCATAAGACACTAGAAGAGCAAATGCTTGTCTTTAACGAACTCTTTCTCAGTAATTAGGTGTAGGTTCAGGTTCCCTGTTCACGACTGCGCGAACAGGATACAGGTTTTTGTGAAAGGTTTGGTAAACAAGGCTTAGCTAGTGAATTTCGTCTTTATAAATTCAAATTTGAACTAGGCACAGGGAATTTACCGGTCAATTATTTGTTTTCTCTATTTTTTAAGTTAATTTAGGTGATTTGCAGACAAAACCAGGGGCAAAGAGGATTCACAGTGATAAATACCTGGTACACTGACAATCCCGGTCACAAATGCAGGTGGGTTGGCGCGCCGAAGGTCTCCAGGTCGAATTCAGCAGGTTGGTGCAAGTTTGGACGTAAAATACATGCAGAAGACAATACATAAGTTTTTGCAAAAAGTGCAAAAAAAACACGAAAATTTGGCCAAAATATGGATTTTTGGATATTGGCGCCTTTTTCGGATGACATCAGCATGACGTCATCGGGTGGGGTCAGGGTCGGATGACGTCAGCATGACGTCATCAGGTGACGTGGCGGCTTATAAGTGGTCCACGGGGATGGTGAGGTGGTGGACAGGTGGAGCAATGGCGGACGGGGGTGGGGACGCGGCGATGACGTAGCAGTGACGCTGGCAGGCGGATTAGCGGAAACCGGAAACCGCAGGCAGTAATATATCGCACCGCTTTTGATACGGAAGTGGAGTTGTCAGAGGGGGCTCTGATACACTGTGGGGGCGACGCGTGGCCAAGGCCTGACGTCACCCTCTGACAGATATCAGACGCTATCTTTCGGACATCGGGGCCGGTCCGATATCCATGTGGACCGTTAGATGAAAAGCGCCCGATCGGACAGTCGACGGGTTGATAACCTGTCCGGACGATATGGCGTCGGGCGGGTAATAAAATATGATTTTTGATGGGATTTGTGCCTGGCGAGACCTTTAGAATATTGGCAAATTTGCAATGGCTTTCCACTGTTTTCTATATAAAATCGCACAAAGCACCAAAACTTAGGATAAGGCGGAAAAGTGGGTTTTTCAATGTATTTTTGCCTTTTGAGCGGGTTAGGGGTGAAAATGGGTTTTTTGCAAGGTTTCTTAGGCAAATGAAGGGTTGAATGGGTAAATGAATTCTGAAGGAGGAAAAGAGGTAAGGCTTGGGTTCTTAAACTGACCAGATGTCAATTTAATTCCCTAATGGTAAACATATGGCTATAATGCCAAGGGGGGGATATTTATAGAATGCTTGGGGTTTATACACCATGGTGTTATAATAGTAGGGAAATGGTGACATAGGGGATTTAGATAATAGAAGTTAGGGGTTAATATGGAGGGAAAAGGTGAATGAGGAGTGATATCACTAAGTTTATTTGAAGACAACTTAGCTTAGGGAGTAGATCAAAATGAAAAGAATTTTGCACAAGAAATGTGGCTCTTAAAGGAAACAAGAACCAACATAGAACCTTGAATTTCTTTCATAAACACAACTGGTGTAGGGATGTTAGTAATGAGTGTAAAACAAGGAAAAAGGAAGTTAGACATGCTCCATTTTGTTGTTTCCCTTATATTGACCAGCAAGATTCAGTTTGAAAGGAATACCTCTTCTGCAACCCCATCTACCTACCCATCTACTTGCCTAGCATTTTTTGTTTCTTCTTGAAGGGTGCACTTGGACTTGCAGACCCTTATGTGCCTTTTCTTTTCCATTGGCTTTTTCTTTTGATTTCCTGTTTAGCACTACCCTTATTGCTTTCAAGGCCCCAGATTAAGCAGTTGGGAACCTTAGTTTCTCTGCCTAACTATTGGTCTGCCAAGATTAAACAGTTTGGACAGACTTATTTCTCTACTCTACAACAAAAATTGAAACATGGCATGATCCAGATTAGACTGTTGGACCATCCATCAAAATTTAGTAAACATGAAGGCATGTACACATCTTGCCTTGTCTTGGAAATATGGGATCTTTGTATCAGCAAAGTAGAGCATATTTGGTATTTAAATTTGCCAATCATGAAATATGAAACCTATTGGTATAGGTATCCAATAGTGGCTCCACATGGGGATGGTTTTTCTTATTGAAAGACCAAGAACAGCAGGTCAGCATGCCTTGGCCCTTTGGCTATTGCTTCAAAACTTGGAGTTTTTCTTCCTTGGAACCTCAAATTGTAAACTGTCATATTTATAGAACTTGCTGAACTACAGCCTTTTCCTGCTTCTGCAAGATCCTTGAAACTGAGTTATTCACATGCTTAAAGAGAACACTATACATAGTAAATTATGTACAAGGGGCAGCCATGCTACATTCATGGAAGGTAGTCAAACTAGTGTTTCAACATCCTGCCATTCACAGGACCTTCATCCACATCAGTTTCATCAAGATTCTTAAGAAAGTAAGTGTTGTTTCCTTGTACTGCTTGGATGATAAATGGTCCTCTCCAAAGGGAATCAAATTTTCCATGTTTTCCTTTATTTTCCCTTCTTGAATCCCACTTGAGAACTTTGTCACCCATGTTAAAATCCTCAGCCTTGGTCCTTCTGTCAAAAGCCTTCTTGAGCTTTTCTTGTAAGATTTGAACCCTGTTATAAACTTGGTCCCTGGTTTGCTGCAAACATATAATCTGATTCACCCTCCTTTGCATATCATTGGGCTCAGCTTGACTTTCTTGGAGTAGCTTCATAACAGGGATCCCTAGTGATGAGGGAAATTTGGCTTCTAATCCATAGACTAACTCATATGGGCTGACCCCAATTGATCTCTTGGTTGTTAATCTATCTGCCCATAAGGCATTGACAAGTTTCTTATGCCAATTCTTTTTGTTCTCTTCCAACACCTTCTTTATCATGTTTACAAGGCTTTTATTTGATGATTCTGCAAGGCCATTTCCTTGGGGATAGTATGCAGTGGAATGGCCCAAAGTAATGTGGAATTTGTGGCAGAAGCTAACCATCTTCTTAGATCTAAAAGCAGCAGCATTGTCTGTTATTATCTTATCAGGACATCCAAATCTAGCAAGGATATTGGTCTCAAGAAACTGAATGATAGTGGAGTCATTTGCTTGTCTACATGGGATTGCCTCAATCCATTTAGTGAAGTAGTCTGTAGCTGTTAGAATCCATCTATGTTGGCCTGAAGATGAGGGATTAATTTCTCCAATGAAATCCAAGCCCCATTGCTGAAATGGTCTCTCTGTTGCAATAGGCTTTAAAGGTAGTGGCAGTAACTGTCTCTTTCCTTCAAACACTTGACATTTACGACATGAAGTGGTAAATTTCTTGACATCAGAGAAAATAGTGGGCCAATAGTAACCAGCTCACAGTATCTTATCCACAGTGGACTTCCAATACAAATGTCCACCACAATCACCTGCATGAAATTCTTCCATGATCTTGTTAGCCTCATTTTCAATCAAACAGTTTAATAAGATACCCTCATGGTTTTTCCAAAGTAGATTTCCATCCATAACACAAAATTTTGAAGCTTTCATTTTTAGGAACCTACATTTAGTTCTGGACAACCCTGGGAGAGCACACAGGTTTTGTAACACATAACAGATATCAGAATACCAGGGAGATTGTTCAAAGGCTATATTGATCTTTGAAGTCACCAGCTCCGGTTCACTGTTCAGTTGGTTGATGTCCAAGGCTTGGAAATTTGTTTCAGCCATTAATTTAGCCAAACCCTACCCTTTTATCAATTTTGTAGGTTTTATTTCTATATCAAATTCTAAGATGTTTGCAATCCATTTTCCTCTTCTGCCCTCTAAGTTCTCTTGAGTAAGTATGTCTTTAACAATTGGGCTTGGTACATAGGCTATCACATGGGAGTATAGGATGTAGATCTTAAAGTCCTTAATAGCCTTTATCAAAGCATATGCTTTCTTTTCCATGATCTGGTACTTGAGGGGTGCGTCTCTTAGAGATTTACTAAAGAAAGCTATGGGTTTCTCATTTCCTTGGTCATCTTTCTGTAGTAAAACAGTAGCAATTGTGTGTTGGGAGGCAAAGGAAAATATGATGAATTCCCTATCAAATTGAGGGTTGGTTAAGACTGGGGTTTGAGTGAGGGCAAACTTGATACCTTCAAAAGCTTGATCTGCTTCAACTGTCCATTTTACTTTTGAATCCTTTTTAAGCATGTTATTGAGAAATCTGCTTAGTTCAGCCAAGTTTGGGATAAACCTCCTTAGGACGTTGATTTTCCCCAGAAAGGCTTGTAATTCTTTTATATTTCTTGGATGAGGCATTTGTAGGATGGCCTGTATTCTGTCTGGGTCGATTCTGATGCCATCTTTGGAAATAATGTGACCCAACAGTTTACCTTCCTCCAAACCAAACAGGGATTTCTTAGGATTTAAGGAAATTCCATATTTCCTACAAGTTATGAATATTTGCCTTAGATGTTTCAAATGTTCTTGGTGAGATTTGGAGAAAGGTGTGAGATCATCTAAATAAATGACAAGAAAGTCATGAATCTCTTTAGCAAAAGCAATGTCCATTGCGCTTTGGAATGTAGCCCCTGCATTCTTCAACCCAAAAGGCCTTTTAACATATTTGAAGGTTCCCCATGGGGTTGTAAATATTGTTTTATCCTGATCATCAGGATTAATTAAGATCTGGTTGAAACCTGAGAACCCATCAAGTAAAGAAATTCTTGAGGCCCCCACTACTCTCTGCAAGATGTGATCCATCTTGGGTAAGGGGTAATTATCTTTCAAGGATACTTGATTTAAGTTCCTTAGATCAACACAAAGCCTTATTTCACCAGTCTTCTTTCTTGTGGGGACTAAGTTTGAAATCCAATCAGAGAATCTGATTGGTGCTATAATGCTTGCTTTAAATATTTTTTGTACCTCTTGTTCCATTGTTAGGAGGAGCATAGGATTGATTCTCCTCAAGTTTTGTTTAAAGGGCTTTTGATCCGGCTTGAGTGGGATAGTGTGTTGTATTACAGAGGTGTCATAGGATTTTAAATCCTCATAACTCCATGCAAAGACATCCTGGAACTCTTTGAAAAGGTCAATGTATTTAGGCTTTTGGTCAGGAGGTAATGCAGCAGACAGTTTTATGACTTTAGGTTGTTTAACAGTCCCAATGTTATACTCTTCTATGGCAGTGTTGAGTGGCTGCAATTTTGGTTTTTTGGGAACATCATTGGAGTAAACAATGTCTTCCAAAGGAGCTAAGCCTGTTGGAAGAAAATTGTCCTTTAATTGTATCATTTCAGTTTCATAGTCAGCTATCTCTTCACAATTAATTTGTTGGATTTCTTGTATGTTGTATTTGTTGAAGATTGTAGGATGTAGTATTTGATTAGCTGTTTTGGGTGATATTGCTTGGTTGTTCTGTTTACCATGTATTTGTGATTGACTTGCTGTCTCAAGCTCTTTGTGATTGACTTGCTGTCTCAGTGTCAATGTTTAGACCTGAAAACTCTTCCTGTAAAGTCAAGAAATTGTTTATTTGTGTATCATCATCAAATACCTTCCAGTCCTTGACATTGTTTGGGACGGATGGTATGTGTTTTATTTCGGCTGTAAAACAGTGGTGGGGCTCAAAAGGCAGCTTACAGGTACTTGCAAATGTGGCCAAACTATGAGCATGGAGATTCTGGGCTCTAGGAATTTTGGCAATCTGAAATTCAGTGAAGGACTTTAGTAGCTCAGCAGCAACAGACCTATAAGACCTCAGTCTTTTGTCATTGGTGACAAAATTGCCTTTTACTTGTTGGATAACTAGGTCTGAGTCTCCCAGGATTGAAACTTTTATGGCTTGTAGGGATTTTACTAACTTGAGGCCTAGTAAGAGAGCTTCATACTCAGCCATGTTGTTAGTGCACCTGAAGTTCAGTCTATAGGCTCGACCCTCTGCATGGCTGTTTTGTTTATTGTGTATCCAAACTCTAGCTCCTGCCCCTAGTTTGTTGACTGATCCATCAAATTCTAGGAACCATAAGATCTCTTGTTCTAGGGGAGACTTAATAATTTCTCTGTGGTCTGGATTTGTGAGTTGAAGTTTTGGTTCTTTATTTAGTTTGACTTTTAGAACAGTCTTCTCACTTGATGGGATCATCTTTGTTTCTAGAGCAGCAGTTTGTTTATTAAAGTCCTGATCTTGTTTGAGTGTCTTGGTTTCATCATCATTTGATTTGTCCTCTTGAACATTTTCATTTTTTGACTCAACCAATGTTTCTATGTCAGGGGTTCCTTCATTGATGTGCTGATTTGGTTTGATTGTCTGGATTTCTTCATTATTTGTGTGACCTGTATTGTCATTAAAGAGAATATATGAATCTATATCAGAATGGACAACATATATGGGGAAGTTTTGAGGCTTTTCTTCAGTGCTGACCATGTATTTCATGAGTGACTCTCTGTATAGTCTCTTAGGTTGACCAAAGACTGTGATTGTGGCATATGACATGTCTAATTGTAGGGATCCTTGAAGTTTAGCCCCCCATGATCTTGATAATAACATTCCATATTTGGGTGGAATATCAGCAACGACAACATCCATCAAGATTGTTTTATTTGGGTATTGGACCAGGGATACACACAAGTCTTTTATCAAACCTAAACACTTAACTTGGCTGGAGTCAAATGAAAATAGGTCCTTATATGGCCTAGTAATATCTAGATTTAGCCTTTCCATGACTGATTTTGGCATCAGGTTATGAGAGGCACCTGAGTCAAACATTGCATTGTGTAGTATCTTATCATGGATATGCAAACTGGCATAAAAAGGCAAGATCCATGTGCCTGCTGTTTTTCCATCAACCTCTAGACCAAACAACAATTCTGGGGTGTCATCCAACAGATTGACATTGTCTTTGTCTCGAGTGAGTTGGAGGGATTTCTTAATCTGTTGTTTGTAGATGTCATGCTTGGCTAGTTCTGAAAGAGGGATGGCTACTTTCAGTTTGCCAATTTCAGCTTCCAAATCAAAGGGTTTTTAAGATTGGTCCTTAGTGTTGTGGATGACCACCTTTTCTTTGTTTAGTAAGGTTTCTTCTTGATCCTTGTATTGATCTTGGGGCTTGTGTTTTTCATTCACCTCTTGAGGCTTTTTAGTTGGATTAGGCTGTGTAGATGATGTAGCCAGTGGCTTCTGTGTTGAAGGAAGTTGTTCAGTAACTTCTTCAATGGTTACTTCCTTTGTAACTGAATCAGTCGTGTTAATTGGTTCTGTGACTATGGCACTCTTAGGCAGCAATATGTCCTTTGTTTTTTCAGGCTGTGTTATGTTTACAGTCCTACTTCTTAGTTTTTATTGTTTATGAACTTCATAAATAGCTGTGTCATAGCCTTGTTTGAAGTCAAAAGACTCTCCTGACTTGGTTTGGAATTGTTCAATGTCATCATCTTTATGATCTTCTTGACTTAGGAACACTTGGTGTTAATCATTAAGGCCCATTAGGTTGATGTGGGTATCATCTACTTGCTCACCTGAAGTGGATGTTTCAGCATAGTTTTCCTGGAACGGGGGTCTTATCTCTGGATCAGAGTTAGCCTTGCCCACATTAGGGTTTTGATTTCTCCTAAAGTTTGGATTTCTGTTAGGGTTGTTTTGTGGTGCTTCCCATGATGCTTTTCTCTCAACTGATTCCACTCTATCACCCAACCTCTTCATACCAGAGATTATTGCATCCAATTTCTGGTCAAAGGCTGAGGGTTCCTCTTTGTAGGTAACCCTTTTTTCCAATCTTGCCCTGTTTCTCTTGGCAATTAGGTTAGCCTCAACTGTGACAGCAACCTTTTGTGCCTCTTCAAGGGTTAGAGGGGCTCTTTCTTTTAATTAATAAGCCATGTCAGGGTCAAATCCATCAGGGAATTTGTATAAGGCCAAATCAGGAGGAGGTCTTAAGTTTTGGGGTATTGCATTGTATACATTGTTGAACCTAGCACAATACTCCAGAACTGTCTCTTGAGGACCTCTCTTAATCATGTCATATTCACCAAGTATATGCAAGGGATCCTTCTTTTTCTCCCATCTATTGGTAAAGGCTTTGTAAATCTCATCAGGGGTTGTGATGGTATTTGCAGGAAGTGACCTGAACAAAGTTCGGACATCACTTGTTAAGCTTTGGACAAAAATTCTCATCCTCACACTCTCATCATCTATCTCATAGTTCTCAAAATGATCCTGCATTATTTTGGCATGCTGAATAGCAGAGTAAGGGCCAGTGGAGTCAAAATATGAGATTTTGTCTTGGTAATCCTGAGGTAAATCTATAGGATTAGAGGTAATTGCAGAGGTGCATATCTCATAGCCATATTCACAAGGTTTGGGGGATTGACAGGGACAACTGGGACAAAAGGAACAATGGGTATCACAGGCAGGTATAGCAGAACCTAGAATGTTGGTTAAGGGAGTATGTGTGGGGGATGAGGATGTGGGAGGGGGGCTTTGAGATGTGGACGGAGAACTAGGGGAATTAGGGGTGGACCGAAAAAGAACCTTGATTGGAGTGGAGATGGGGTTGGGGTGAACTGTCTCTGGACTTAGGTCAGCAAGATTATCTGGCCCTTGCTGCTTCTTGATGAAGTTAGAGATTGTATTAGGATTTTCAAAAATAGTGGGTGGGTTTGGGTGAGGATTTGCCCTAGTGTACCGAAGATTCTTCTTGGGAGCCAGTTTCTGAGCTGGTCTTTTTGAGTTTTTTAGGAAAATTTGTGTCTTGCAAGGATTGGACAAGATTTTGCAAAGGCTATATATATCTCAAAATGAGTATAAAGATTAACTGAATCATTTCCTCCTTAAGGCTATAAGTGTTGGTACAAAAACAGCTTTGAAGGCTTCTTGACTGAATTTCAGATTTCAAGTGGAACTTTTAGCAGACATACAGTATTTTCTAAATCCTGAAGAGGTCCCCAGCGGAGTCGCCATTTATGTTAACACCCAGGTTGTTCCCTATGACTCCCAAGGGAATACGGCCGGGGTAACCACTAACCAGTCTTTGGACTACAGCTTCTAGCCCAGCTGTAATCAGAGAGGGCTCTCTCTTTAAGGTTTGTTTCTGTTCTGTGGAGATTTTAGGCTAGTTATGAAGTGAAGTTTTTTGGTTTATGTTTTGGTTGGGAGGATGTCCTTTCGAAACTTTAAAGTGCAGCTCTGCAGGTAAATTAGTCCGTTGGGCAATGGAGTCTGTGGCTGTTGGTTTCTTGAAATCCTGAGTTTGATGCAGCTGGAGTTACAGGGCCATTTAGGTACTTCATGAAACAAAATTATAATTGTGATGATGGAGTGTAAACAACCAGTGAAAAGCAGTTAATAATTTTCCACTAAGCTGGGGTGTGAGAAGGGGATGTATTCCTCAAGAGAAAACTTTGAAATCCTGAAAACAATAATCACTGTGAAGAAATAGTGTGAAAGGGTAGCACTTAAGAATTACGCTTTCATTACTATAACTAAAAAAAGGACATTAAAAATAACTTATATTGAGTTCAGGGTAATCTGTGATTAAGCCCTGGAACTATTCTTTTTCCTTGCTATTAACTGTTTAAACATAGGAAACATGAAAGAGATATGAAAGATAACAAACACATAACAAAAGTCATAAGAGAAACTTATTGTGTCATGAGATACGCAGGAATCCTGCAACTTACAGCTAAACACCAGCGAAACATCAAGCAACACAGAGCTTTGGAAATTCCATCATCCTTTGTATTACCTCTCTGAGAGTTACAATGAAATAGAAACATAATAGATATGAACAATCTCTTACATCCAATGTCCAACCCCTGCTAACTAGTGCAAGGGGGAATATATAGAAGTGTTTCATACAAAATATCTCAGGTATTGAGTCATCTGAGAGGTAAAATATCTTCATTAACTCGTACAGAAATGGTAGATGAGAAGTTATTACAATCTTTAATACAATATAAATGCTCTTTACTCCTGTCAGAAAATTTTTACCTTTGGAGCTCACTGAGTCGGTTGAGCGCTTTGTTATAACTGCTGAATGACGTGTCTGTGCAGCTCTATCCTCCTGTAGCTTATCAACCCTGTCACCTGTGACTGCCAGTGCTGCTGTGGTGGCTGAATATTTGTACTGAGTTGGCTCAGCCTCTTTCTGCATACCTGCAGATGTGTCTTTATCTTCCTGTGTATGAAAACTTAAATATTTTCAAAAAGTAACAACATAATTACTGACTTTGATTTAACAGTAATTGTATCAAATCATTCCACACATATTGTGTAGGCAATTGATGCCTCAAAATTGACCCCATGGTCTCATCTGCCTCTGTATAGTTGTAAAAATGGGGAGGCTCATCAAACAAGTGTGTGATTTCATTCATAATAAAAAATAAACTCTCCACCCTGTTGAAGAGGGTCTGTCCTGTTGCTGCTCCTGTTTCTACTGATGTACTAACTGTCTCTGCAATTTGATTTCCCGCAAAAGTGTTCACTCTCTTGGCATATTTTTCATGTGAGAGCAGCCTTCCTGATGGCTCCAGCAAGCTAGGAAGACCCCTGTTCTGCAATGCCATGAACCTGTCCTGGAATTCATTGATATCTGCTTGCATATCCTGGGTTCTTCTTTCCAGGGTTTGAACCAGGTTTCTTAATGTCCGGACCCTTTTGATCATTGAGATGGTCTCAGTCCTATTGCCAATTCCCATTTTGATGAGCTGGGAGCTTGTCCTGTAGTTCAGCACGTTTATCATTTTAGTGGCAATCTCAGGCATATTGCCTAGAGATGCCCTTTCCCGTTGGATCTCTTGTGTGCTTTCCCAATGAGCGTTATTTGCTCATGGATGGCCTCAATGTGCTCCCACTGATCTGTGATGGACTGGCCAATATTGGCCCATAGGATCCTTTTGAGCTCAGATGTCACCTTGTCTAGTGTGAGCTCCTTTTCTAGCTCAGTTATTCTCTTCTTAAGAGCCTTTACCTCCCTTTCTCTTTCAGCCACATTCTGCTTGGATTTGTCATATTTCTCATTGAATTTAGCCAGAGTGTCCTTGGCTTGATTTAACTCTGACATTTGAGACTCCAAGGCTTGAATTTCATTCCTCAGCTTTTGCATGTCAAGGCTTTCAGCCTGCTCTGTTGTTGGTGCTGAGGTGGATGGTGCTGCCTTTTGTGTCTGCTGGCTGGGAGGGGCAGTGGTTTGAGGGGTTTCCTCAAGATTTATTGTTTCTGGAGGAGGTTGTGAGGTTTGTCCTGCCTCCTTTTGCTGCAATGCTACCTGCAGGGTCGCCTTTGATTCCTGCAGCTTCTCTTGGGTGTGGATGAGCTCTTTATATAATGTAATCAGCATAGCAGCTGCATCCTTATCTTGTTTGAGCTGGGCAATCTCTTCTGTTTGAGGATGAAGAGTTGCTGGGATCTTTATCATTTTTCTCAATGCTGCCATATCAGCATCCCTCAGCTTCAGAATCTCTTGCACTGCCTTGACATCTTAAGAATCATCCAAGCCTATTATGATTTCCTCTAGAGCTTTGATCCTATTTGTCTTTTGCTTGAGAGGAAGCCCTTTCCAGCTCAAGTTGTGCAGGGGTGTTATTCAGGCTATTTTGTAGCCTATAGTTCACCAAGGTTTTGTCTGCCAAGGTGGCATACACCATCTCATCCGTTTGTTTGTGCAGTTCAATTTGATCCATTGGGTGGATGTCCTTGGACAGGACCTCAAGGTTGGTCCTGATATAATCGGCAGCTGACTGTGGTTGCTGCACTGCTAGTGTAAAATGGCTCATAATCATTTTACCCTCATGTGCATCATATGCAGACATGAGTCTTTGCTGGTTTGTGGGGGCCATTTTCAATAGATGATTATATAACTACAACCTCAAGGGTTCATTTCTCTTTTTGATGTCCTTGAATTGCTGCTTGATGCTCTTCTCGCCTTCCCTTTGCTGGCCTAAGGAGCTAACTTCTCCTTCTGCTGCCCTTTCTTGCTCTTGCTGGTAGGAACTGGCTGAGGCCTCCATGCTAGGCAGGCCTATACCTGAAGTCTGCCCTATTGGCATTTCTTCTTCAGAGAAAGGGTTTAACCTTTGCCTCTTCTCCCCTTGAGTTGGTGAGGCAGTAAGGGGAGTCTCTTTGTCCCTTTTCCTGTTTACGTCCTCTCTTTGTGGGGTTTGGAGGACGGAAGAGTCAATCCTTGAGTCTTGCCTGGGAGGTGCCATTTGTGTTGGCTGCTGCTGTGTGGCCATTGGGGCCTCTGCTGTCTGTTCTCCCTACCCTGGCTGCTCCTTTTGTGGCTGTGGTACCTGTTGGGGTTGTTGAACCTGTCCCTGCTATACCTGTTCCTGTTTCATCTCTTTCTCCTTGCCTCTGCTGTGAGCTTGGCTTGCAGTTTGGACTGCCTCGTGATGTGCTGTGGAGGATGAGGCAGCTGCTCCTGCTTGAGGCTTTGGTAGAGAGAATACCTGTGCAGGAAGTTCCAAGTCAGCCAATTTCATAAGATGTCTTCTTTCTCTCTCATTCAATTCTTCTTGTGTGACAGGTTCCTCCAGTGTGCCCCTTTTCCATTTTGGTTGATTTGCATATTTTTCAATGTGAGGCAAACTTACATGGTCATAACTAGAGAGCCTATATTTGACCCTTCTAAATGATATGGAGTGATTGGGGTCATAGGGTTTTTAGAGGAAACTGGTCTTCAGGCCAAGGCATTCTAGCTTTCTATCAGCTTCTTTCCAGCCTTCCTCCCTTTTGTTCAAAACAAGGTGGCCCAATTGATTTTTCACTTTCAGCTGTGCCTTCTTGCCCTTGCCTGAAAAGTGTATATATCAACATTCCCAAATTGCCTGAATATTCAAGGGAAAATAGTCTCTGGGCACATCTTGGGCAATTTTATGGGGGTAACTCACACCCATATATCTGATGACGACTGTTTTGGTAAAAAATACCATCCAATGCGTACACCTGGATAACTGCAGGATTCTCTGCATCTCATCAGTCAGTCTTGGAGGAGGCGAGCTTAGGAATAAAGACATGGCTGGGTGAATGAAGAGGTCTATAAATTCATAGTAGGTGTATGGAGAGTAGGCTCTGTAATGAAATACTAAGCTCCAATACACTACAGACCTTGGATTGCCTTGTGCATCCGTTCTCTTGACAATGAAGGAGAATTTCTCATGCCGATAATATAGAATCAAGTGGTAGATGTAGGAGGTGTATCTGAACACCTTCTCTCTTGACAGATTCATGAACTGCTCATGCATCTTATCTGATATGTAGGTGGCATAGTCATAATAGATTGGAGTTTTGCCAGGGGCAAACATAGTCACCATCACCAGCACAGTTTCATCTATATATTCAACTGATTTGTACCCCAAGATGGAACTGACCATATCTACAAGGTCTACACCCAACTGATTGAGGTATCCAGCAAAAATAGGAGGGTACTGCACAGTGTCAGAGTTGATAAACAATTGATTGAGCTTTGTGATTTTTGCATCTGTCAGCATCTTAGCTCCTTGGTTTATCAGATCCAATAAAGACAAGGGAACCAATTTCTTCTGAGTCTTGAACTGCAGCATTTCCCTAATGGCCTCAGGGGTCATGTAGAAAACAACTGGGCCTGAAGGGTCAAGCACAGCTCTTTGAGTGGGGTCATAGCATACAGCACACAGATGAATCAGGTCAGGGAATTGGTTGACCTGAGGGAGCCTGAAAATTGGGAGGAAGGAATCCCAAATGCCTAATATGTCTGTCCCATCCACATGTTTGGCCTTAAGCTCATTTAGCAAGTGGAGATGGAACTTGCTGTGTGTCATGGAGTCCTCTGAGATTTGGTAATCTAAGTCTGCCAAATCCTGCCACTCCAATTCTCTCTGAGGGGCATTTAAGGGAGCAACATTGAGGGCCACCGGTGCAACTGGAGTCTCCATGGTTACTTAGATTCTGTTTTGTACGAAGACTAATGTTACTTAAGCTGGGCAACAAGAGCACTGCCCGAGTGAAGAGGTGAATTTGAGAAATGGAGGATAACAGGGTAAGTTTGCAGCAATTGAAATACTGTTTCAGTCACTTGAGAAGGCAAATCCTTGTCTTTAACAAACCTTCCTCAATAATTAAATGTAGGTTCCGGGTTTCTGTTCACGACTGCGCGAACGAAAATGCAGGTTTTCAATGAAGGTTGTGTTAAAATAGGCTCTGCTAATGAATTTCGACCGTTAAATTTTCAAGTGGGAGCTGGGTGCAGAGAATTCACCGGTGAATTACGTTTTCGGTGCCTAAATGAGTTCTCAGTTGTTGCAGACAAAAACCAGGCTTTAGAGAAAACTTGCAGGGATAAATACCTGGTAAATCGATGGGCCGAGTCACAAATGCAGGTGGGTAGGCGCGCCGAAGGTCTCCAGGTCAATCTGAGCAGGTTGGTGCAATTGGTCGTAAAATGCATGCAGAGGGCGCAACAATAGTTTTTTGCAAAAAGTGCAAAAAGAATGCGAAAATTGACAAAATATGGCTTTTTTGGGACATTCGCGCCTTTTTCGGATGACGTCAGCATGACGTCATCAGGTGGGTCAGGGCCGGGTGACGTCAGCATGACATCACCAGGTGACGTGGCGGCCTGCGAGTGGTCCACGGGGGTGGTGAGGTGGCAGACAGGTGGAGCAATGGCGGACAGAGGTTGCGGACGCAGGCAGGCGGATTGGCGGAAAAACCGGAAACCGTGGCGGTATCGCATCGCACCGCTTATGCTACGGAAAGGAATCTGTCAGAGGGGGCTCCGATGCGATTTGGGGGCGACGCGTGGACCCGGCCTGACGTCAACGTCTGACAGATATCGGACGATATCCTTCGGACGTCGGGGCCGGTTCGATATCCGCGTCAACCGTCGGATGAAAAGGGCTTGATCGGACGGTCGACGGGCCAAAGATCTACACGGATGATACGGCGTCGGGCAGGTATTAAAATATTGTTTTCCTTGGGATTTGCTCCCGGCGGGGCCCTTAGAAATGTCAAATGAATTTCATGGTTTTCCAATGTTTTCTTTATTAAATCACGCATCGCCGAAGAACTTTAGGATGAGGCGGAAAACTAAGGTTTTTCAACGAATCTTTGCAAAATCGCGGATTGGTTTTAGACTTAGGCTAAGTGGGTTTTTGATATAATTTCGCATAAAAGCGTGAATGGGTCCAAACTTAGGATAAGGTGGATAAAGTGGGTTTTTCATGCATTTTGCCCTTTGAGCGGGTCTGAGGGTGAAAAAGGGTTTTTTCAAGGTTTCTTAGGCAAAATGGGGGTTTGACTAGGTAGATGAGTTTCTGAGGGATGAAGAGAGGTTAGGCTTGGGTTCTCAAACTAACCAGATGTCAATTTGATTCCCTGGTAGTGAATCATATGGCTATAATGCCAAGGAAGGGATATTTATAGAATGCTTAGGGTTTATACGCCATGGTGTTATAATAGTAGGGAAAGGGTAACATAGGGAGTTAGATAATAAAGTTAGAGGTTAATATGGAGGGAGAAGGTGAATGAGGAGTGATATTACTAAGTTTTCTTGAAAACAACTTAGTATTAGGGAGTGGATCAAAATGAAAAGAATTTTGCACAAGAAATGTGGCTCTTAAAGGAATCAAGAACCAACATAAAACCTTGAATTTCTTTCATAACCACCATTGGTGAAGGGATGTTAGTAATGAATGATAAATCAGGAAAAAGGGAAGTTAGACATGCCCCATTGTGTTGTTTTCCTTGTATTGATCAGCAAGACTTAGTTTTGGAGGGAACACCACTTCTGCAACCCCATCTACCTACCCATCTATTTGCCTAGCATTTTTTGTTTCTTTTTGGAGGGTGCACTTGGACTTGCAGACCCTTATGTGCCTTTTCTTTTTCATTGGCTTTTCTTTTGATTGCCTATCTAGCACTACCCTTATTTCTTCCAAGGCCCCAGATTAAGCAGTTGGGGACCTTAGCTTCTCTGCCTAACTACTGATCTGCCAAGATTAAACAGTTTGGACAGACTTCTTTCTCTATTCTACAACAGAAAATTGAAACATGGCATGGTCCACATTAGACTGTTGGACCACCCATCAAAAATTAATAAACATGAAGGCATGTACACACCTTGCCTTTCCTTGGAAATATGTGATCATTGTATCAGCAAAGCAGAGCATATTTGGCATTTGAATTTGCCCATCATGAAATATGAAACCTATTGGTATAGGTATCCAACACTTTGTATCTTGCATATACCCTCACCGCTTATCATATTTGGCTACTTGCTGCCAGTAGTCTCTTAGCTCTTTCCTGACAAAGCAAGTGAAGGAATTTCCTTCAACCTAATTTCTTCAAGGATCTAAATATAAATTATAGATCTAAGATAAGGAGATGTGGAATCTCGCTATCAAACTCTTGAAAATACTTTGCATGTTTGAATATATCCAAATGATTAAGCTACCAATCAACAAAATTGTCAATATTGGAATACTCAAGAAATATCACATCTGTAGATATTATAAAAATTTTATTCACTTCATCATAGAGATGGTATGATTTGGAGGTATGAGTACCCAAAGAAGATATATTTTTGACTCCTTGCATTGATTTTTTTTATTTGTTCCTCAGGTATGAAGGCATAATAGGAGGAACCAAAACCCTAAGATGCCCCATTGAAGGAATGTGTCCATATCACATTTCATAGGGAGTCTTGTTTCTAATAGCAAGAGAATGACACCTATTATTTATATACACAACACATAGAACCACATCAGCCCAAAACCTTGTGAAATTAACATGTGAACTATGCCAAGTTCATAGTGAAAGTAATACATTCCAATGAAATATGTGTTGAAAACTACAGCAAGAAATTCTCAATTTGATTTTTCCTCGATTAAATTGAAAAAATTTGAATTTCCACATCAATAGACAACTTGGATGATGTTAAATTGTGTGACATGGCTTGTGTCGCCTATTTACCTCAATAAATTCAAGTTGGAGGAGTTAGAGTTCAATTCTGCATATGTGATTGCTAATTTATAGCAATAAAGGTCAATTATCTCATGTTGTTGTTAGTTAAACTAGTTCTAACTTTTGGAGGAACTAGTGGAAGGTCGTTTAAGTAGTGGGACTCTAGTCAAACTTAGTAATCATCTACTTAACTCATCAATCAACCCAAAATAGTTGGGGCATGAAGAGAAGTCAAGTTCCCTAAGATTGGTGTAGATTTGAAGGTAGTTTTAATTTGTTGTAGCTCACACAGTTGAAGAACTTGCTATAACCATAGTGGAGGAGGTAGCTTGAGTAGGAGCTTCTTGGGAAATTGGAGAGGGGATGTGTTATGGTCCCACCCTAACCCCCTTATTTATGTAATAGGATCAAGTCATAGTTATAGTTAGGTAAAGTGTCAATAAAGCCCATATTAATAATTGTAAGTGGTTAACCCGCATCTAATGAAGGGACCATAGTTGCAAATGGGCCATGGTATTAGATAGATGGTATTCATAAGAGCCATGGTATTGCTCAGTGGTATTGCATGTATGAATCCTATATAAAGGATAGAGACTCCCCTCGAGGAGCATTGTGTCTTATTTTGTAATTGAGCTTAGCTCTATTGGAGGTTTCCCCCTCAAAGGGGCATGTGAACATTGCTTTCTAAATAATAAAATACTTGTTATTTCTCATTGTTCTATGTTCTGGGTATATTTCTTCACAAATTTAGTATTCTGGTATTTTCTTGCAGGCTAAGAGCGTAATAAGTGGTATCAGATTGCTTTCAAGGGCTAGTGAGATATCCAATTTTTAGCAAATTGTTTTTGGCTAGAAATGTGTTCCAATGTCTTTAAACCACAGGATCTATCGTTGAGCGCATAAACCTACAGATTTGTGGAGGCATGCACATAAGAAATACAAGAGGTGGTCATGCTTGTTGGACTCCCTTGTAACCCTTGTGGATACCCCTTCGAGTAGTAACGCATTGGACAGAACCACACACAGACTGTCTTCTAAGTACCCTCTAGGTATATCAAAAACCACCTTACTCCCTTGAAGCATCACCATAGAAACCGTTGGCCATGTTGCTACTACAGTACACTGAGAACAACACTCAGAGAGATTAATCACACATATGATAGCATAGTCAGGTTGTACGGCTAAGGGTATGATTGATCCTCCTTGGTTAGTGCCCTGAAAAATTGGGTTGAGTACTACTGTCACACGCATATTACGATCTGTAGCACCTGACACTCCTAGAGACCATAGTTCCATTCTCTATCTCTGGATCATGAATAATCTTTGCCAGATCAGATCTCGCAAGTGGGGTTTTTCGTAGCAGCAACAATCAATTCCACCATTCAGATCTATCAGATCAGCCATTCATATCTATTAGATCCATCAGATCCACAGTAGCAATCAGTTCCACCATTCAGATCTATCAGATTAGCCATTCAGATCTCTCAGATCCACCAGATTCGCCATCTAGCTCTGAGTAGTTGTGTGGGTTCCTATACCTAGGCATGATTTTCACAAGACTTTTGGCAGCATTGGCATTTCTGGCATTTGGCTACTATTGTATTCCTAAGCAAGGAGTAAAACTCTGTTCGAAGTAAAATAAAAATAAAAAAGTCTGAAGTCCCCAAGGCCGCTTATTCGTGAACTAGCCCATAAGAATCAGGATGACGAGCTGAACAAGGTGGTACCATTCAATTGTTAGTGCCAAAAAAAATTGTCTAGTCCCAAATTTCATGATCGGTGCATGGTACAAACTAGAGCTCAAGCTATGGCGAATGAGAGGATGGACAACCTTGAATCAACATTGAAAGAGGTCATGCCACAGCTGCAAAACTTAAATGCAACACTCTCTAAGGGCAAGGTGGAGGCATGCGAGGAGGCATATATTGGTAATGAAAATAGTGAGGGCGAGTCTAGCCAGTCTCTTCACCTCTTTGGCACCCACCAACAATTCCATCCACGACCACCCAAGCTGGACATGTATAAATTTGATGGCTCTCACCCGACTGCATGGATAGCACAAATGTAGCAATATTTAACACTGAATTACATCGTGGATAACGCGACTTAGCTTAGTGTGGGTATCATGTAATTGGACAATGAAGGATGGCAATGGTGGGAATGGCATCAACGTTGCTATGGAAGGCCCTTAACTTGGGAGACATTTAAAAAGCTATTATGGATCTCTCTGACGATGAATCTGACTTTTTGGGTCATTTGACTAAGCTTCGATAGATAGGAACAGTGAACGATATATTGCCACCTTTGAAGGCTTAGATTTCCACACTGGAGGTCGATGCGATGAGTTCTACGTGGAATGTTTTGTCAGTGGTCTCAAAGAAGCCATACAAGCCCACATCTAACTACACTGCCATAGCTCATGGTTTCATGCTTGAAGAATAGCTCATGAAGTCGAATGTGTGTTAGCGTCCCAGTCCAATCACCCAAATTTCATCGCCAAGGGTCACCCCTCACAGGCTCAAAGCACTCCCCAAACACTCAAGGTTCAAAAGGTGTCACCAACAGAAATGGAAGAAAGAAGAAATCAAGGATTATGTTCCTATCGTGCTGAGAAATACTCCCTTGGGCATAAATGCAAGGAGCAAAACTTCTTTCAAATTGATGCTACTGATCACAGTTCATCGGAGGAAGCCCCACCACTTGCGGAGCCAGAGGAGAAAGAAGAGGATAACTAGTAGGACAATGTACCTCAAGAACCAGTTATCTTGTTGCATGCTTTGGCAGGGATTTCTTTGCCTCAAACTCTCAAAATCAAAGGTTTTATTAAGCATTTCCCAGTAGTAGTCTTGATTGATAGTGGAATTACACATAATTTTATCCATCAAAGAGTCATAGAAGAACTGCATTGTTTTGTCTGAGCAGTTCCTAACTTCCAAGTCCAAATTGTTTATGGGGGGATAATGAAATGTGAAGGCCGCTATGAAAATGTCAAACATCAAATGGGGGATTATCAGCTAAAGAATTTTCCATACACATGGGAGGGTGCGACATTGTCATCGGTGCTAAATGGCTTCACACACTTGGCCCAATCACAATGGATTCCCCGGAGTTATATATGAGCTTTAAGTAGAACAACCACACACATACCCTCTGTGGACTCTAGGTGGGAGCTCCCTCTATCATGAGCTCACATCGGATGGAAAAGTTGTTAAAAAAAGGGCCATCATGGAGTTATAGTGCAATTTAATGCCATCCAGGCCTTCGAACCAAATTCTCTTCATATTCATCCTCAGAAGCAATAGATCTTAAACGACCACCTTCCAGTCTTTGATAACCCTCATGAGCTTCCACCCTCAAGAGGGGAACATGATCAAAGCATTACTTTGGTCCCTAGAGCCCAACAACCAAATGTTAACCCATATTTATATCCATTTTCCCAAAAGAATGAAATAATAGAAAAAATAATCAAGGGACTCTTGGAAGTAGGCATCATTTGTCCCAACATTAGTCCTTATTCATTATCGGTGGTCATGGCGTTCAAGAAATATGGGGAATGGCATATGTGTCTAGACTTGAGGGCCTTTAATAAGTTGATAGTCAAAGATAAATTTCCAATCCCATTTTCCGATGATTTGCTAGATGAACTAAATGGTGCTCAATTCTTTACTAAGCTCGACCATCACTCCGGCTACCACCAAATTCGCATGAAAGAAGTAGACATTCCAAAGACTGCTTTCCGAACTCATGAAGGCCATTATGAGTTCCTGGTCATGCCATTCAGTCTTTGTAATGCCCCATCAACTTTTTAGAGCCTTATGAACCACCTGCTCAAATGATATCTCAAAAAATTTGTCCTTGTTTTCTTCGATGACATCCTCTTCTACAGTCGTACCTGGGCCACACATCTTCAGCATGTATATCTGCACTTGCAATTGCTCCACAAGAATAAATTGTTTGTCAAGATGTCCAAGTGCTCTTTGGCATGGAAGAAGTTGAGTATTTGGCCTACATTATGGGGCATGAAGGTGTCAGTGTGGACCCCAAAAAGATCAAGGAAATGTAGGATTGGCCTCAACCAAAGACCTTGAAGAGCCTAGGAGGATTTTTGGGTCTGACAGGCTACTATCGCAAATCTGTCCACATATATGGTCGCATTGCTAGGCCCCTCACTCATCTCCACAAGAAAAATTAATTCATCTGGAATGATGAAGCACAACAGGCCTTTACAACTCTCAAATAGGCCATGTGTTCCAGTCGAGTCTTAGCACTACCCGACTTCACCAAATCTTTTGTGATTGAATGTGATGCTTTGGGTATGGATATTGGGGTAGTCTTAATGCAGGAAGGTCGACCGTTGGCCTTCACGAGCCAACAAATAAGTGGGAAGAATCTAGGACAATCTACCTATGAGAAGGAGATGATGGCCATATTACATGTAGTAGATACCTAGTGACCATACTTATTGGGGTGACATTTCCAAATCCGCACCAACCATCAAAGCCTTAAATATTTTTTGGAGGAACGCTTATCCTCACCATAACAAAATAAATGGCCTGCCAAAATGCTGGCATATGATTATGAGATAATTTCGAAAAAAGGGTGCGAAAATATTGTAGCATTATCCTGCCAATTTGAGGAGGAAAGTACCCTTCTCACAATTTCCCTTCCCATTCTAGAATGGATTGAAGAGGCTCACAAGGAATAGTTTTCACATCGCTAGCTCTCCCAACTCATTAATCAATTACAGGCAGACCCAAATTTCGCAGAGGGCTACTCGTGGCAGGATGAGATTCTTCACTACAAGGAAAAAGTCGTAATATCACCAACATCCACCCTCAAAAGCCACATTTTGGCGAAGTTACACTAATCTCCCACTGCAAGACATTCAGGTTTTCAGAAGAGGCATGCTCGCACTCAAAGATCATTTTTTTGGACGAGCATGAAAAAGCACGTTCTTACTTTTGTAGCTGAATGTGATGTTTGTCAGTGCCACAAAGGAGAAACAGTCAAATTCTCAGGCACATTACAGGCATTGCCCATCCTGGTCTCAATCTGGACAGAGGTTTCTATGGATTTCATTACGGGTTTTCCAAAGTGAGGAAACAAGTCAGTCATCATGGTGGTTGTGGAAAAAATTTCTAAGTATGCTCATTTTTGCACCCTACACCAACCTTTTACAATGACTTTGGTCGCTCAATCTTTCATGGATCACATTTTCAAATTGCATGGCATACCCACTTCCGTTGTGTCTGATCGTGACCTGATCTCCACCAATAACTTTTGGCAGGAACTCTTCCCACTAAAAGGTACCCAACTACAACTTAGTACTTCCTATCATCCACAAAATGATGGTCAAATTAAAGCAGTCAACAAATTGCTAGAGGCCTAGCTTAGGTGTTTCACTTCAGAAAAGAAACATCTCTAGGTATAGTGGTTACCTCTAGCCGAATTGTGGTATAACACCAACTATCATGCCACCACCAAAATGACTCCATATGAAGTAGTTTATGGTCAACTCCCTCCTTCCCCTACTTCTTATATCAAGGGATGCTCGAAGGTAAGCAATGAATCAACTCCTATAGAACCACACAACCATGCTGGCCCACCTTCGAGAGAATCTTCATCAAGCTCAAAACGACATGAAGTAATAGGTAGATCAACATCGCTCAAAACGTAAATTTCAAGAAGGGGATTAGGTATTTTTGAGGTTGCACCCATATAAGCAAACATCACTCGAAGATGAGGGTTGTCAAAAAATATCTCCAAAATTCTAAAAAATATATCAAGTACTCCAGCACATTGGAGAAGTTGCCTAAAAGCTATCTTTGCCACCCACTACAAATATCCATCCAATCTTCTATGTCTCATGCCTCAAGAAAGTGATTGGGAAAAATTGCAAAATTCAAACCAATCTACCTCAACTGGATGAAGAACGGTCAATATTGCTCCAATATGAAGAGGTTCTTGACACACAATAATAGCACCTGCGTGGCAACATGATCAAGGAAGTCCTCATCAAGTGGAAAGACACCTCTCTGGAAGATGCAACCTGGGAACCATCCATTATTCTTTAGGAATTTATGGAACTTTAGCCTTGAGGACAAGGCTATTATTATGGGGAGGGCATGTTAGGGTCCCACCCTAACCCCCTTATTTATGTAATAGGATCAAGTCATAGTTATAGTAAGGTAAAGAGTTAATAAAGCCCATATTAATAATTGCAAGTGGTTAACCTGCATTTATTGAAGGGACCATAGTTAGCTGCAAATGGGCCATGGTATTAGATAGATGGTATTAATAAGAACCATGGTATTTCCCCATGGTATTGCATGTATGAATCCTATATAAAGGATAGAGACTCCCCTCAAGGAGCATCGTGTCTTATTTTGTAATTGAGCTTAGCTCCATTGGAGGTTTCCCCCTCGAAGGGGCAAGTAAACATTGCTTTCTGAATAATAAAATACTTGTTGTTATTTCTCATTGCTCTATGTTCTGGGTATATTTCTTCGCATATTTTGTATTCTGGTATTGTTTTGTAGGTTAAGAGCAAAATAGAATGATTGTTGATAGCATTAATAGCCTACCAACAATTTATTTTGCACCACACTTCAATGTTTTGGGTAGGGTTTTCGAGGGTGGATAATTTTTTTATGCCTTTTGGTCATGCAAGTCCTCACTAAGTATCTTGGGAGGTCTGTAATAGTTGCTTGAATGCACATCCTCACTAAATATGTTTTGGGATATCTATACTAGGTCCTTGAAAATTTATGTTTTCCAAGGCTTAACTGCCTATGATCTTAGGTGCTCACAATAATTCGACAGTTTATGACACCTTCTAAATAGCCATTCCTAGAAGGATCGAACAAAATGACTTCATAGGAAGACGAGAAGGGAACACTCTTATCGAAACTAGCCTAGAAATAGTGGAATTGGTTGGGCCCAATGGTTGTAGAGTTGTACTAGTCTAGTTTGGTGGTTCAGATTGGCTAAGGTTGGTCTTCCATTGAACTAACCTTAAAATACCAAAGTCAATAATTGTCTAATAAACTTACCAATTCTGAAGAATCTAGTGCAACATAGCTAATGACGACCAAATAATAATTTTTTAATAGAAAATACTAAAATGGAAAAAAAAAATTCTTAACTCGAGGGCCCTACAAAACCTAACCCTAGTAATTAATGGTAATCTTTATTTTTTAAAGTTAAAGTAAAAGATGACATTCTCCTTATCTTTCCTTTTTGAAAAGGAAAGATAAGGATAATGTCAACTTTTACTTAAATTTTTAATATTAACATTAATTGTTTTAGGTTGTTTCAGAGTGGTTCCAACTTCATTCAACTATGAGAAAGTCAAATTTTAGATCCCATTCAAAACTTAGTGGTGATTGTTTGAACCACTTCTTTGTAATGAGTCCAAGACTTTGACTTCAAATTTTTCAGGTGCAGTTATTTCATAATCATATTCCATGTGAGACTTTGCAGTAGAAGTTGATCTTTAATCCATTGCAAGCACTTGACCTAGCTTAGGGAACCATCAGCTACCCCTCCCAAGTTTCTCCTCAACATTGAAATTTTCTTTTTCAGTAGACATTCATTTTATCCATTAGATCATTTTTTGCATCGTGACAGTCCAACAACACCCTTGCCAATATATGCTTAGCAATCCATCTCAACTTTACTGCTACCTTATAAACAATATTAAATCTTATGTCTGCAATCTAAAAGAGGAAGAACCAGAAAGGGCCTTCTTGGCCCTCTTCACAACCCACAATATGTTTAGCTTCTCTCTTGTGCTTACACTCTAGTCTTCTTGCAGCTTCAGAATGGTGAATCTTAAACACAGTCTCATGATGTCCATTCAGGGAAGCATAATTTACCTTTTATTTGAATCAAATTACCCCCATAGCATTCCCTTTTCCTTTACATGCAGACATATATTTTCCTTGTAGATGATTGTTAAGCTTCCCATCTCTACTTCACCTCCCTCTCCTACCCTGATGAACCTAATAAGATGAATTTAACCAATCTCAATGTATCTGAGATAAACAATCTATCCAACTGGGTATATTGAGTTTAGACCCTTTTAGAAACTATATCCATCCCTCCACAATGATATGTCGCCAACAACATCATCATGTTGTGTTCGATATCTATCATTCCCATGATCACTATAAATTTCCAGGTCCTTCACTTACATATTTGGAAGCAACATCATTTAGATCACTTATACTTTGTTGTGTTGTTTCTTGTGTTATGATTTCCTTTAATGGAAATATCTCCCTAGTAGGCACGAGTAACCAAATTCAAGTTCTTATTTAACTCTTGCATTAACATACATAATCTTTATTTTGACCTATTCGGTTTTAAATTCTTGTGTGGTTGGTTTACTGGTTGACTACTAGCATTGACCAAGTGGTTATTGATGATCATATTTAGTCTAGAGTGAATGTTGGACTTTGCCCTGAAAACCAAGCCTTAAGAATAAGCAATTATCATGGAACATTTCAGAGCCCATGCTAGTGGAGGGCCAATTGTGTAGTGGGACTTTAGTCAAACTCAATGATCGTCCAGTTAAGATCAATCAACACAAAATAACTAGTGCATGGAGAATTGAAGTTACCCAACTATGGTGGAGATTCCAAGGCAATGTAACGTCAATCGTAGACTAGCCTTGAGTGTACAGGTGTTGCATGTAGTCAAATGATCAACCTTGGGAATTTCACAATCCATTATGTAAAAATTCCTAAATAATAGCCGCCTAATTTCTCAAGGAATTGCGCAAGGAAATATGGGCTCAAATAGAGGTAGAAATTTACTAAGTCTAGGTTATAGCTTCTCAGTGAGACGAGAGGCTGGTTATTCACTTGCAAGTTGTACTCTGATGAGCTAATAAATTGCAATACATTTCTATTCATCATATTAATGGAAGCAGAGGTTGGGTTTTTTAGCATATTTCTTTCCTCAAGAAAAATTATGTGTGCATGTGTGTTATTTCTTATTGCATGTATGAATTTTTTTTTCTAAATTGTGAATTAAATTCGTGAGAGCAATATAGTAGGTTTGTCTCTTCTTATTTTGATTAAAAATTCATAAGTAGTTGCAACTCTACACCATAATTTCTACAAGGATGGTGGAGGAAAATTACAAAATATTTATTAGTAGACAATATCCCTACTTCAAAGTATCTATGACAATTTTTGCGGGAAAATTACGTTGAGGATAAAATATTGGATTGTGGAAGAATTAGTCACAAAATTCACAAGGGCAGTAATTTTGGTTGCATGAGTGGAGGTAGATGGATTAAATGTAATTGTGTAGGTAGACAAGTCACAGTTACTCCTTTGATATTTGTCGATGATGTGTTACTATTTTGGTAGATTGACCTCTTTTGATCGCTCTCTGCACTCCTTATAAATAATAATAAATCTCATATATTTTATTCTTACCGAGATGATGCATTGGTACTAGAGATTTATCATATTTTTGGTGTTATCTCCATTGCATTGGATGCAGATTTTTAAAATCTTAGATTTATGCTCCAACCTAATTGTTATGGAATTAAGTATTGGAGTCGACTTATAGAGAAAATCCACTATAAACTTTTATCAGGGGCATAGACGTGGATCTCCCTAGGAGGAAAGTTGACTCTAGTTCGAGCAGTCCCTCAGAGACTCTTTGTATATTGGCTTCATAGTTTTGCTCTACTTAAGAATATGAGTAAATGTATCTTTCTGGCTTCATCTTGGCATGGGACAATGTGTTGTAAACGATAGAGTGGGCTTGGTTGTTATTTACTATGTATGGAGGCGATGGATAGCCAGACTCGTCTATTTATTTGATTCTCCTTAGAAAAATCATTTTGGAATGGTTTATTTAATATGTTGCATTTACAAGTAAATTATAACTACACTTTTGTGGTTGATTGTATTCAAGACAAGATTATTGAATATAAAACATTTGGACCACTTCCAATATACATTGGGGTTTTGACCCAAAGAATGCATTATTGTCCTGATCTCCTTTGTTGTGATACATCCACCTCCATCCTTGTCAAAAAAGCTAAAAGCCTCCCTGAATCTCTATCCCATATTCTTTTAGTAGATAAGACCCTTCTCTCATTTTCTGACCATGCCAATCTACCCTCCATCCCATATTCTCTCATGAGCCCTGTGTAAACCACCATTTCATTCAAGGATAGGGATTTTGATGTGTACTCTAACCATATTTGTTAGATACTTCCCCCTTTTCTTGCTTATGGTTTCTTGCTTATTCATTCATTACCAAACACTATACCACTATTTCTAAAAATCTTGTGGTTACTATCACCACAATAAATGTATATTCTATTTTAGAGGAGACAAGAATTGTATATTTACCTTTGGGACACTCCAAAAATATTTTGATGCATCTTTGTCACCTTTATGACTTTATGACCTTAATTACCATTCTATGTTCATGCATGTGGATGCACTTTATGATGTTCTACAATAACCTAATGTCCTTATCAACTTCCTCTCATCTTCCTTGTCATGTTTTCAGGACTTGTGTATCCAACAAGAAATTTGGGAGATGAATGCCATCAAGGTAGAAAATCAATGGGGTTTCAACTCATTTATTTAGTGTTCCCACTAGAATAGTCCCACCATATGATCCACCCAATCCCTAAATTAGGGTCTACTGCTATTTCAATTAATTATTAGATGATCATGGTGGGCCATAATTCCAAGTTAAATATTATGACTCTTAATAGGATATTATTGGAGATACTTGAGGAGACATATTTTTGGCTAAAGGGTTAAGGGAGGATTTTGACTTCAATATCGAACCATAAACCATATCCTCAACATATCAAACTAAAAATCAAGAAGAGAACTGAGGTGAAGCATGTGCATCCTCTCTCACCCATGTTGTTCAGGATATATATCAATCTATGAATACCTCTACACTCCACTAACTGTGCATTAATAAAATTTTGGGTTGTCCCACTGTCCTCGAAGATGGATACATGTTGTCCCCGCATTGTGCCTTTGATTACCAAAATTGCAAAATTAGGATTTTCCATGTAAAAATTTTAATTCAAGATTGACCATGCATTGGAAGGCCATTAACACAATATTAAGACATAAAAAATCAGTAATTGACACAATACCAAATACAATACATACATTGAGTTTTATCTCACAAGGTATCGAGATGCTAGTTGAGCAACTTCACACAGAGACAAAGGAAATGTCATAATACACTGTTCAATTTGTAACTAAGAGAATTATATTGGATAAGGGAGAAGTAACATTTATTTTCTTTCTCATATACAAAGGAAAAATTATGAAAAAATGTCAAATTCCTTTCATGAAGCAATGTTGTTGTAAAGGGTGCTACAAAACTGGCATTGTAGGCAAGACCCTCACACCATACTAGATTTTGTTAACCAAATCATGTTAACCATGTCCATTGATCTCGGATTTCGTGAGCATGTTCAATGAGTGACCATAAATGAGAGTTGTCAGAGTGGCTAATAATCATATTTTATCGTAGATGATTGTCATCATACATAACATGCATGGTCCAATTCATTTTTTTGGTGCCTAGTGTTGGTGAATCATTGTATTGCCTCATGGTAGCATATATTTCCTTTTTTAAAGAAAAATATATTGAAAATAAATCAAGTTATGTCTCATGCAAATGTTCAATATTGTTGTGCTGTGAGTGGTTTGCATATTATATGTATCATATATCTATAATCACTTATTTCAAGCCTACTTTAAGAAATAAAGGAAGAGGTGCAAGCCTTTGCCATAAGGACTCCCACCAACTCCTCTTCTCGTAGAATTTTCTCAAATGTTAGCTTATAAATCAAACACATGCCCTTGTTTCTCTAATTTGGAAACCCTTGGATGTTTCTGACAATCAACTCCTCCCAACCACTACTTTAACCATCTATTGAATTCCTCTGATTTGTATCTGTAAATTATTTTGACTGATTCCTGGAGAGGTGTGAAATCTAATTTTGCATTGACATGGTACAAACACCAAATTTAACCGTGGGTAGCCAAAATTTCAGCCTTAAAACTCTCTCATACAATATTAGATACTTCACTAATTAGTCAATGGGTAATCTACTTAGCAATATATTAAATATTAGAAGCATTCATATTAATAGAAAAAATAAGAATTATATTTAATATTAAGTTATAATGCAGGTAACTGCCAAGTTGACATATTCTCTGTCTTAGAAAGTGAATAGTCAACTTGACTTAATGTCCGATGTTAATTTTAAAACAATTAAGATAAAAATGTTTGAGAGAACTCACATAGATCTATAAGTCCTGAGATGATAAATATGATGCAAAAATTTATTCAAAATTTCACATTGTAAAAGTGGTTTTCACTTATAGTAATATGACCCCATTCCTCCCTTGATAGATCTAAGGTTAGTATATTTGTCCCAATATAATAAATGTGTTTCTCTTTTATATTATTAAATTAGGTTGCTTCAATAACCATGTCCTTCTTGTTAAGGGGAGATTGTCTTTAAGTGTTTTCATAAGTAGTGTGATAGAAGTAACACTGGGAAACTATATCTATATATTTTTTTAAGCATGTGAAAAGGTAATCCCTAATTTATCTATGTCCATGGTAGTGAAAATCTCTTTGTTATGGTGGTAGCTCAATTATTTGTCATACTAGCATGACAACTCAATTATTTTTCATGTTAGTATGAGTAGTGGTACCTTGTGGTCATTGTATTATGTTTAGTCGACATAGTAATAGATGGTGTAATTTAAAAATTTTAATTTAGACTACATCAAAATGTGATACTCTATAATTGTACCGAACCTTAGCAGTGAAGACATGACAAGTAACTAGATGTATTCAACAAAATTTGAATTCATATCATTGTGTCCTTGAATAATATTTATAGTGCTAGCTAAATTGGATAGTATTGACTTTGTTTTACAATTCACATAGATATCATCATAACTCATTGGTTTTGATACCTTGATTATCTTAAAATAAATGCTAGTTAAATCAGGTAGTATTGACTTTGTTTTGCAATACATATAGATAACAACATAAGTCATTGGTTTTGATACCTTAATTACTTGAAAATAATAAAAATTATAGTATGTAATTCAATCTGTGAATCTACTTGAAAATACCTTAAATAGCCCATGCATTACGGTACACATACTCTCATGCACAGTATACAATACTTCATGCCGAGACCTATCAAATATGGAGAATTTATCTCATCCCTTGCATGTTTATTTGTAGATCATTCGATCTGGGGCTTGATGATCTCTACGGCCCTACCATGGCTCCGTGGCACAAGTAGGCCATCCCTCCATAGCTATATGTCTCGGGATTCCTACCCCCATCAACATTGGAGAGTTCAACTCTCGGATCCGACGGCTACGACCTATTTGGCGATGATACACATTCTTGGTTGCTGGATTGTGGTTCATTTGGTTCCTAAGTTTATGGTGCTTGCTGGCGCTCTACTCTTCCTTCCTCCGTCCAGTTCTTTGAATATGGTGGATACTCTGTCACTAAGGACCACACAAGAATTTATGGGTTGTCTTTTGGAAAGGTAAGTTGCTGAAATCCTTCTGATTAACAAAACTAAGCTCATAAATTCCTTTGATTTGTTGCTTTATGTCATCTACAGAATTCTTCTTAGTAATTGTTACTACCTTCTGAATATAGAAATGGTGGGTAAGGGCTCGAGCATCCCCAACTATCTACACTTGCAGATTTGGTTCATTCCAGCAGATACCAATGCGGTTAAGCTTTCCTCGTAAGCTTCATCTTGAAGTATTTGTATTTTGGGTTATACGAAGGGTTTGGCATCCAACAAGATCTTGAACTCCAATTCAATTATAGTTGTGGGTGTTATCTGCCCAGTTGTATGTTGCTATTTAGAGGGAAAGCATCCCCTTATGCCTGTTGATATCTACTCGAGCAGACCTACCTTCTAGGTTATGCCACTCTTTTTTTTCGGCAAGGGCTGCTAGATCTCCAGACTATCTTGTTGTTTTTTTGCTATTTTGGCCAGGGGATTTGTAATTTTATAGAAGTAATAATATGTACTTATATTTTCTTATCAAAGAGCACGATATGCGGCCATGACCATGATGATTTTTCTTGTAAGATTATGCTATAATGTTTCTTGGAATACCTTCCTTGGGTCGAGGCCTTGATACCCTCTTGTGTATGCTATCTTATTTCCTATTTAATGTAATTTGGAAGCTGGTCATATAAGGTTATATTTGCATATTTACTGTTATTATAAATTTGGGTTTCTTGATGTCATCATGTTATCATGATATATATACTATGATAGTTCATTTTCAAAAAATGCGCACATGTCTGCTTGACTACCATGAATTTGGCATGTTCAGTCTTTTCTTTGACTCTACGGTTATGTTCTATCTTAGAAATATTTAATGAAAGCCTTCGAACTGAAGATTTTGTGTATAGATAAGTCACTATATCATTTTTTTCTTATCACAATGATTTTACTATTTTCGAAGATTGTTCGCTTCACTACTCTGTGCGTTTTCACGTTAAAGATGAGGTTAGGATTTATTATTTATGATCAGAGCTTCCCAGCTCCTTCTATTTTCCACTTTTAGCATGCGGATATAGTATATGCTTTCCTCGGGTAAATATTTGTTAGGGTTTTCCATCCCAACCCCAGTTCTGCTTAAACCTGGTATTTTACCTCATGGTTTCCTCCTTTAGATAGAAGGTCGTTGATTAATCGTATTAGGAGTACTACCAGTTTGCCTAAGTATTGATCTAATTTCCGGTTCACCAGCTCAATGGCTTGATTCTTCATGCTATAGGTTCTCATAGGAATCCCATCTTTGGGCTAGGGTAAGCACTATCTGGTTAATTTTGAATTTCCTAGTCAGTCTACTGAGCTCCCTACCAGACAATATTTTGGGTCGATTATTTTAAATAATAATGCTCTCTTTGTTTCTTCCCAGTTGTCACTTCAACAATAAATAAGTTCTAGTATAATTTCTAATTATTATAGATCAAACAATAATTCTGTTTCTAACAACAGAAAACAACACAGTACATAAGTTCACGTATAATTTTAGTTATTGCAGATCAAACAAATATTTTATTTCTAACAGTAGGAAACACCTTTAATTCTTATTCTAGCCTTATATATTATATGCAACTAATCTTTCAGAACAAGGTCAATATTTCCTCTTTTCCCTGTTCTATTATAGTACAATATTGTATTTCATAACGCATGCTTGATTCATAACACATGACTAAATTTCAGGCCAACAAATTAGATCCAGGACAATTTCTACATACCTTCATTGTCTGCTTCCTTTTTCCACCCAACCATGAGATTCGTCCATCAGGACACCATCTCCCCCTGAGCTTGCTCGCAAGACCACTATCTTCTGCAAGTTAGTCGCACACTATGTGGATGCTATCTGGTCATCACCAAACTTAGCATTTATTTCCCTTTACTGTCTGACCTTTGAGCAACGTTTTTCCTCCCCTCCCCTCTTTTTCTTTGGAGCATTCGCCACTTAGGGGAGGTAGTTAGGGTTCTACAGGAAACTACATTCTTTCCACTTCTCCCATGACAACTTACAAAAGTAGTTATTTCCTAAACACTTTTTAATTTCCAAAAATTTAATAATATATTTTAATAAATAGAAAATAACAATATTGTTCAGTTTCGTTTTCTTACAGTGGTAAATAAAATATTTACATTTCTTCTAGGGTCATTACACTTATCTAGAGGAAGGCTCAGTTTTCAACGGTCATGTTCCAAAGAAGTTTCAATCTCTTTTTAGTACGTCTAAGTGTCTTGTCCAGAGGAAAGCCTCGGTTTTCAATGGTCATGTTCTAATGAAGTTTCAATCTCTTAACAATGTGTAGAGTACTCGAGCAGACCAGTTATATTTGTATAACATAATCAAACTAAATAGTTGGTTCAAATATAATGCATGCTCCCAGATTAAAATCCATGTCCTGCTACATATATAACATGAATATGGATATAGAACCATGGACATTTTGTATATTTCCCGATTCTTGAAAACATTATGGTGTAAGAGATATATAATATTCCAAAAATGTCAGTTTGCATGGAAAGCATTAAGTTAGTTTGGTTGGATGTAAGTTTGCAACAAAATTATAAATGCTAGATTGTCTATACTTAAACATTCAAAATCTTATAACAATAATCCCTTGAAAAGTTATCTTGATCCATGTAATATTTTTTAATTGACCGACAAGCTTGATCATTTTATCACGCCATAATTATAAGAAAATACTGCTCGAAGAAAGTTGACATATGTTTACTCGACATTTGTTAATAAACAAATGCCTAAAAATACAAATAAACCAAAAACTTCATTGTCAATTTTGTCTATATGAGTAGACAGAACATGCAACATTTATTGATATACTAAATACAATGCTCTGTATCTTCTCTTCACCTGTAATTGTAAAACTAACACTATATGGCTTTGGCTTGACGAACAAAAACACAGAGTGACCAGAGATTCATAAAATCTCAATCTTTGATGAGCCATCAACGTGAATCTCAAAGAAAACTTGTTTTCCTCCAGACTAAATAAAGTAGTTGCACACATATATCTTCCATCATTCTAGAATTTATTATTGATAAACATTGAAATCAATCCACGATATGGACTTTACTATTTTGTGATATATTCAACCTGTAATCACAAGAATGTCTTAGTTTGTTTAGACATCTTGTTAACATAAACATAAACATCTTTCTTAGTACAATAAGAAACCATACCTTTTGGGAATGGATGGTTGGTGAAAGAAGGGCATTGGTTGAGCACGCGGAACCAACTCTTTTATCAACCTCTTGAGTCCTCTTCTTTGGCTAACTATTGAATTTAGTTGTCAAATGCATGCCTCACTATGCTAATTTATAGGTTTCAGAAAAGCAAGATAACAAAACAACCCAAGAATACACACATTTTTCAATCTCTCCTATTTTAGCCTTTCTTGCTCTATGGCTTTGAGTCTTTCTGAAATCTACTTGATTCACCATAGAAGAATATGATTAAAGGCTATGTACATTTAAAGGTCATTAAAAATCATAGAGAGAAAAAAAATATGCCTTACAATGCGGTCAAATTCAACATGGTCAACTTCCCTTATTTCAGTGTGAAGTTTCACATCCAATGGTTTAGTGCTTTCTTTCACAGGGGGCTTTATCAAACACTGTCATTCCAACGCAGATGAAAAAGATTCAAATGATGCTAAGATATCTTTCATGATACAAATATACAAAATTTGGACTCTAGTAAACATATAACTTTAATTCAACAGTAAACTCTGGCTCATTTGTTGTCCATGGCAACCCTTGTGCAATTGGAATTCAAATTTTATCCTCCTCATCGAGCATATCCTAGAGCTTCTTCATGAACTCTCTCTCTTTCATGAGGTCTCTTTGCTGCAGGTTGTTAGAACTCTTTACCTCATGGAAATTTATTTGTATTTTGGATAAATCCAAAGATGGATAGGCAGATGCATTTATTTCTAGGCAGAGAGAAATCAATAACAAGATTATGAGGAAGGCTACAAAGAACGCATTACAGGCTAAGAGAAAGAGTATGAAACATGCACACTACTAAAAATACCAGTAAATTAAAACATTGCTAGAATGTTATATGGTTATTAGTATGTTTGTTTAAGAGATTTTGTCATGCCTTTATTAAAATAGGACAGTCCAACATGCAGCAATCAACCCAATTCCAGGGGATTGTTATTTTGACTGGGGGACTCAGAATACTGTAGTTCCCTTCATATTACCTTACATAATATGATTCACACTATGAGAAGAATATTTTTAAGATTATGGTCAGGATCAATAATAGAACTTGTGTCAAAAAATTAACAAAAGGAAGAAAACAATTGTTATTCATAGACAGGAATTAGGATACATCCAACTATTTAAAAAAACAAATAGATCAAAATTGCAAAGTTAGTTCTAGGGAACCATTTAGAAGGAAATCATAGAAACAATTAGAAGGAAGTCAAGCAATTTCTAACCCTACATAGGGTTGACATGAAAGAGAAGGAAATGAACATTCTATTCTTAATGATCTCCTCTGATACAGTACATGCCTACATTATAATAAATGTAAATGTTCCTAATCAAGAAGTGATCTAGGAACCCTACATAAAACTACATGTGTGAGAAATGAATTACCCACGAAAGCTGAAAAAATTGACTAAGTTTTGTGTTTGCATTTTACCTCCATTTGGAGACTCAAAAGGCTGTACAACGGTGTCCTTAAGTTGCTTCCTCCATCACTGCATACCATTTCTCACTAGAGATCCTCGTCCACTAGAATCCAAGCTCTGGAAAGAAGCATAATGTTAAAGTTGTAAGAGGTTATATCATGTTAACATCTTCAAAAAAACTGATGTACAAGCAGTAAAATACAAGTCATGGGAGGAGAGTGTGTCAAGTTAAAATTGCAGAATGCCAAGGCTTCAGTAAATTTCCAAGGCTTTAGTAGATTGGTAAGTAATTTTCCTGTCATTTCCCCTTTTTTAGCAGAGCGATTCAATGTTGCATTTCCTCGCTTTTATTTCATCTTTATTTGTCAAACAGTTTGTCATCTATCAGTGCATTTCAGGCATTTTAATGTATGAATTAAAGCTTGATGTATTGAACACATCTTTGAGTAGGTCCCTTCAGGTGGAGGGTTTTGCTTACTCTGAAGGAAAAATAGGTCCCATGCAACATGAAGTTCATTGACACCAGTAACAAACCTGACTGGTAACTTTTTGGTTCTGAGGCTCATATATTATTTTTCGTTTTCATTGTCGGCCATTTCTTTATGGCTATGTTTAAAACTAATTACGAGTGTGAAATTGTTCTTATGCTTATGTGGGAAATTAGTGGGAGCTAGTTGAAGATGTTGGTGCACAAGTTTTTACATATGAACCCTCAAGGAAAAGTTCTTGTCATCAAGATTGATTATAAGTGGATTCTAGACTCTGATGTTATAACATAAATATTAGAGGAAAAGTACCCGGAACCACCTTTGCCAACCCCACCTGAGAAGGAAACTGTGTATGTATTCTCAACCATTTTCAATGTTAAATTTTTCCATAATCTATAAGTTAATGCTGGAATTATGGATCCATTGCTTCAAAAGTGAAAATCACGTCAAAAACCAATCAAAAAACAACCCAAAAAATCTATGTACGATTTTTTACTCCATTAGACAACCCAAAAATCTACAACCTTACATCAAAATATGGTTCTAGATTGCATAGCTACAAATAGAGTATTATTGTGGGTAAGATCGCCGCAATGTGATCAATATAACAACCAAGAAATGAAGCAAGTCCGTTGTAATGATTTTGCTACAAAACATTTACTCGGGAGGGCCAACAACTGAGTCCTTGCATATAACTCTTGTGTATTAATTTCTCCCAAGTTTCCTGAAAATGCATCCGCTCAGTCTGTTTTTGCATTTTCTATTGTTGTTCTCACTCGTTGCTCCTTTAGGATACTTGCAGGTTAGAAGATGTATCGTCATCTGTGATAGATTGATTAATTTCTCGCAAATTCTCCATGAACTCTGAGTCTGCAATTTGTCTATTTCTTTTACGTTATCCGTCATCTATGATAGACTGATTAATTGCTACAAACTACTCGAATTTTGGGTCGGCAATTTGTCAATATTTTTTGGCAGCATAAGCAACTCTTCATGCCACTCGAAGCCGGATATTCATATCATATATGGCCTTAATTCACTTTGCCATTATCTTTATCCAACTGTTACCAACACATACATTCATGGTGCTCACTGCCCATCTTTATAATCAATCTATTTGTTGTTGCATGGATCACTACCATCAAGATTTCCTCACCTTGGTTACTTTCACAATGCCTTTCCACATAATTTTTATGTTTAGAGGCAGACATAGAGTGTGAGAAACTCTTCGTCTATTATTCTTCAATATCCATTTCAAATCTTCAGAGTTGCCTCTATTATTCCTCAATAACCATTTCAAATATTAACTGTTGGTCGATAAGGATAGCTGCTTCCAAACAAAGACTCATTTTTCTCCATAGCATTCATTTAGGAGGCCTAAAATATGAATCCTTGCATATACACCCTTGTGTATTAATGTCTCCTTAATTTCTTGAAAATATTTCTACTTTGTTTGGGTTTGTAACTACTAATGTTGTTGCCACCATATGCTATTTTTGGATATTTGTAGCTTCAAAGATGCATCTTCCTATATGATAGATTTATTAATTATTGCAAACTGCTCCTTAAAATTCCTGATTGGGAAATTTGTCATCATGTTTTCTCTTCCATGTGGTTAAAGGATTTAGCATACCCATATCGTTTATGTCACTTGAAGGTATAGATCTTATGATATATCTCTAAGTCACTCTTCTATTAAATTTCTTTCAACATAAGTTGTGAGAACACACAATAGAGTGGGAGTGTCATTTACCAAAAAACCTCATAAGTAGATTGTCACAGGAGCACCTATTTTATATTTATTTTTATATTTATATTATATTGCATTTGCATTCAAAAGAGGCATGTAGAATGCTAAACTAGTTACCTGAGGGCAAACACCTTGAAGCCATCACTTGCATGCATAATGCGACTCAACACTTATACACCACTAAAATTTAAATTTGTCAATATATATGGCATACATATTTACAAATGCATTCCTCATATTATTTTAACAATTAAAAAAATCTATCATCGTATCTTTGTACCTTTTGTAACAATTGCTAGTAGACTAGATTGGTGATACTCCGCACCACCAACACTCTAGGGGAATGCAAACCACCAACCCTTTTGAATGAAGATTCATTCTACTCAACCTCTATTCATCGAACTCATTTTCTCATGCTTCCGAACTCATTACTGTAATAAGTAATGGCATTTGTGGGAGTGTTCTCTTTGTGATTTACTGCAATAGCTGAAGTACCATCTAGTTGAGTAGTTTGCTGGGAAGAAGGAAATTTATTATGTTTTAAACCAACTTGCCTCTTCTTTGTTTGATGTTTTCCAGTTCAATCACCACTTGATCTCACGTCATCTCGCTAGGTGGAATACTTCACTTCTCTCTCCCCTATCTCCTCATTTAGGGAAAATCCCATATGATTTTTGAGTATTAATGTTGATTAAGATTCTGCAAGTTTTATTGAGAGATACTATTCACTCTTCTAATAAGAGTTGTCAAATACTTCCCATCCCACTGCAGAGAAAAATAGGTGATGTACTTTCATTTTAAAGGGTTTGAAACTTACCTAGTATTTTCACTAGTATTCACGACATTTTTGGGCTTTTATTGGGAACAAACAGTGCTACCAACCAAAAATAGAGATGGTATCATCATTAAAATTTGTTTATATTAACGAGTATATTGATTTTGTTTTTGAGCCATTTTTATATTGAGAGTTTAATAAGTTTGCATAATTTTATTTTTATTTCAATTATTAATTTTTATAAAGATGGTAGGGGTTTTTATTATAAAAAAAATAAAAATAACTCTACTATTGCATTCGTAGGTTCTCTGGGGAATCAGGCAAGGCACGACAATGCAAGTGATAATGAAGAATTACTAAGAGTGCACACATTTCTATTTTAGGTACGCACTACATTTATTTTATTTTATTTTAGTTCAGTAAGTAGCTCTCCACGAAATGGTTGAGGAATGGTATAAAACTTGCCTTACAGGAATTATTATTTTGTTCTTAACAAGAAGAAGGATGGGTGGTTTGGTGTGCATCCAAGAAATGATTTACTACCCAGAAAAAAAAAAATCTAGTGATTGATACTTTTCTGCAACTTCAACTTGTTATGAATTTGATCATAATAGTTCATTACCCGAATTAGATTCATTATATATGAAGCTTCCTCGGGAACTATATCACCACCAATTTGGATACCAATTGCAGCAATTGTTGGGCTGCAATAGGAGATGGAGCCAACTCAAATTCTGAAAGCCAATAGTAGAGAAGATAATTATGTAGGCCACCAATAGATTGAGAATTGGCCTATAACATGTTGGCAAGAACTTTGTCAATTTTTCATCTTTTGTAAAACCTTCATGAAGGAAGAATTTCCAATCAATGTAAATTCAAATTCATATACATTATTACACTTCTTTTTTATCAAGGAAGCCAATTCCAATTCTACAAGGGTATTGAAATTGTGGTTTAACAACTGGATATGAATTTAATTTCCACCATTTAATGTGATTGAAGCTTTGAATTTCGATGTTAGAGAGTAAACCCTCTTGTAGGATGGAGAAATCTAGAACATTTTTTTTTTACTCATAATGTCTTAAAATGAAGTTCCGAATGAGGATCATGCATGTTCAAATGACGTAAATCCATTTTCAGAAAATATAAGTGTGTTGCCTTATTATTTTCAATGTTGCTTTCCAGAATTGGCTTTTTCATTTAGATTTAAAATTACTTTACTGTTAGCATTAAAAATAATGGATTTATTTATTTTTTATTATGTTGGTATCCATAAAAAATAAAGACTTAAGGTAATTAAAATCACTATTTGTGAACTTTGAATGTGAAACTACTATGAAAGGACATTCAAAATGATTTTATTTATTTATTTTTTAAATATTTTTTTATATTGTCTCTAGAGAGACAAATGAAATTCTCTCTTAATAGACAAAAATTCTTGTCTTTATAGAGACAATAATAATATGTGTTCTATATTGTCTTTATAGAGACAAATTTTTGAGACATTATATTTTGAGACACCCGCTTAAAGACAATACACAAGATTCTTTTTGTCTTAACTTAAGACAATTTACTCAAATATTGTCTTAAATATTGTCCTAAAACCCCCCTAAATTTAGTAGTGCATACTTGAGTGGTTTTATAGCACCATGGGATCTAAAGCAAGGGCATGGAGAGGGAAGATTGGTACAATTGCAGGGTTGTGTGTATTCATTGACCTAGTTATTTGTAATTGCACTATATTCATTTTCACCAAAATACTATGAGAATGAAATATTTGGAATTACTATTATACTCTTCTATCTCTCCTAAAAATGTTTTTGTATCTCTTTCTAAGAGCTTTATAAGTGATATCTTCAAGAGAAGATTTTATAGGAATTGGCTAAGCCATTTTATGTGGCTCTTGTTTTGCAACCATTCATGTTGTATGAGAGTAGTTAGCTTAGTAGGGATTCATACCGTTAGAGTCCTATGTTATAGTAGTTAATTTCAAGATTGGTCATTTAATTTGGACAATTTATAGCTACGTCAAACCTTGTGAAATCCTTTGTAAATACAAAGGTGTAAAGACGTGTCGTGTTTCTTCCTTGCCTTGGGCTTTCTTATTGTGTTTTCACTATTCTATGGTTTCTTGCACGTTCACCACCTTGAGGTTATAGACGTTTGTTTTTCTTGCTCATTTTGTGTTTAACACCTCAAATTTCATCTCAAAATGTTCAACGGGGTGCTCATTTAGTGAGTTTCTCATATATTCCTTTACCGCTATGATTTTCTATGCACTAGTGTCAAAGAATATAAGATATGAAGTAAATCAATGAATTTCGATTTTTTTTCATAACTGGAGTTTCAAAGAGGGCTCATGATGTTTTAAACATCATCTAGCAACTATTTGTCTCAATGAGAGATTTCAACACTTGGTCAAATCCATGCTTCTTGTTGTCCTTCCTTGTTGCCTTTTTCTTATAAGTATTTGATTATTCATAGGTTATCTTCTACCTATTTGAAACATTCAAAAGTACACTAGATGGTCATAAGTACTCAAAGGATGAACTTGTTGTGTTTTGGCTGCATGATATTCTTTGTGATTTTTTTGTTTATGCAGTTAACTTCGAAAAGGGTTTGTGACCAAATGGAGATTAAGATTTAAAAAACAAAAGTGGTTCTTTTCATAAAGAAGCTAGTTAACAAAAACATCCTTCATATTTGTAATAGGTGTCATATATTGGAAGCTACGAATGGATCTTTACGATTTATTTTTCTATATTTCATCATTTCCTGTTTTAGACATGACTTTTGTTTGTGGATTTTGAGATTAAGAAAAATTGTAGAAAACTGAGGGTGGTTTCTCTCAATAACAAGATAATATACAAAAACATCTCTTGGTTTTTAGACAAATATTAAAATTTTGGAATTAGAAGTGTTAGTTTGAGACTCACTTTTTCAATTTTTACAAGCTAGATGATTTGTTGACAAAGTTCTAGAATTTTTTGAAATTTGACTTGGTAGACCTTCAACTTGGCATAATTGATTCCACTTAGCATATTTTTGGTTAGTAAAAAAAAACCCTAGATAATAGGATATGGGCATATTTTCCATATATTTTACTCCTAAAGCATTGAAACCTCTTAATATCTTGGGGAAAATGATGGATTTCTACTTCCTTGGTAGAGGGATAAGATAATTGTATATATTTCATGAATTACCTTAGTTCACTGTTTGAGACAAAGGACATTGAGCATTGTATATTATCATTAAAAACATTTCAGCATCTGTTAGTCTCTTACGGTGATATTTATATCCGATTTTTGTTAGACTTCAATGTTTAGTTAAGAAAAACTTATTTCAAAATTCACTTTTAAGTGCTTTGTTATGGCTTGTTAAACATTTGTGTTTTTCCTCCATTGTAACATCTAAAATTCCTCAACTAGATGCTTTAGATGTTATAGGTTCTAGTGCTCCATTGATCACCTCTCTATAGTTTAATTTGACAAAAACACCATAAGGATGGTGTACCTCCCTCATGTCTAAAGGTCCCTCTTCTCAATCTAGAGGAATTAAGATGTGCTAACACCATGGAAAATTTTAGGGGCTAATGTTCGCCCAGTGGGCTAATTTTCCATTATTTTTCCACAAAAAGATTCGCCAATTTCCATTTTTATAAAATATGATTCGCCCAAATTTTAGAACATAAAATTATTTTACCTTAAAAATCGCCAACATTATAGAGAGACTATATATAAAATGATTATAAATTTGAATAATTTTACAAATATATCAATAAACATTTTATAGTTTTCATATTAGGGATTAGTGAGATTCGCCAATGTTTTAAAATTCAAGAAAATTTTCCGTCCTTAAAATTTTCCCTGGCTAACACATACCTCATATATGTGGGTTATTAAACCTCTAAGAATATCTTATAAGGTTTCCTATTTTTGAAGGGTTGTTATAAGCACTTAAATTTCACAAATTATTGTAAACCTAAATATTTTTGAAGGGTTGCTAAATTTTTAATTAAGTTGAGTTTCTCATTTTCTATTACTCTTCTATTACCATGCAGTGATCTCAAGTTAGAGAAAAGTTACTTCTCTACATTTAATTCTTTGGAAAAACTCTCTCCATGACATTCAAGTTAAGTTGAAACTCAAAACCATTATTGTTGAAATAAATGTCCTCTCAACAACCTTCAACAACATTCCTGGAATGATTAATTGTTCTAGTTTCATTATTCTTAATGTATGTTACTTTCTAAAGTATTACATCACTAAACAATTTATTTACTTGTTAAACATATTGAAAGACATTATTATTGCATCAATATTTCTTTTAGTAGCTCTACCCCTCCCAGGAACATAATATCCATGTCTACCTATTTACAAAAACTTCAACTAAAATATGCAGCAATAGAGTTGCTATTATGTGTAATCTAAATAACATGTTACTCTAACTTAACTACATTTTCCTTATATATAATTGCTTTTTTCAATGACACATTCACTTTATTTTAATAGACGTCGAATTAGAACTTTAGTAGCACAATGAATTTTGGTACCAATGTGAAAAGAAAGTTGATTGTATTCATAGATCTATTTCAATTTATGAATAAATCTAGAAACCAAAGTATTAGTTTGATTCCATTTCTTAGAAAAGAAAAATTCAATGGATCTAAAAGTATAAGATAAGATGAAAATAGGCTGAAATAAGCTACTTGTAATGGACATGGGATTTTTAACATCAACAACATGTACTAGCCTCATAGATTAGATATTGTTTTTATTTTAATGAGTTCTTAGCCTAACCTTGCTATTTGGGTATACATTTTATAATAAATTCTAGGATTTAGTAAAAAAAATTGGGCTGTTTTATGTAGTAAAATATATCACTATTTGTTTCGGTAACTGTGAATTTAATTTTACAATATAGTTTTAACAAATAGTTTATCAATATGAAAATAGAATTATGCAAATTGCTTCTTTGTTTAATTGCAATTCAGCAATTTATTATTTTGAATATATGAATAATATACGTATCATTTATTTTTTTGATGATATAATATTGTTTCAAACAAGTTAAAGCAATAGTTTTCTCAAAATTACATTAGAAATAATAAATAAACTATATAAATTTTAGATTTTATAATTAATAAATAAAATTATATAAATTCACCCAAACAAACTAAAACTATATATAAAATACATCTTTGCCATACATCTTTGCACAAAGGACAATAACATCGCCACCCTGCATCATGTTTTCATAATAGTTGTTGCGAAACCAATAGAATCTCTCAATCCTAATTTATTGGCCTTACTCAGTCCCATCGTTATTTTGGGCCCACACACTCGTACAACTTTCTCCGCTACTGGAACCATCCTCAAAGCTAACAACTGTCTTTAAAAGTTCTACCTGGAATAAAGGGCATTTCTCCTTCAAATACTCAAAACCGTTTGAACGCATAACTTCTGCAATATTTTGTGCGGCAAATTTGAGACATGCAGCTTTCAAGTCAGTAGCATGGCAAGTCTCAGCCAAAGCAAAAGTGGAGCCAAATGTACTTACAGATATGCTTTTGCATAACTTTGATTCACAAAGCAGCCTCAATCGCCGCAAACCATACGCATCCGCTACGGCAAGCAACCGCTCTGTCAATGTCTCAGTTGTTGAAGAAAAATTCTGTGAGGATGGATCTTCATCAAGAAGGGTGTCTGTATAAATATAATGCAGCATAGCCTTGAACACAGTAGGCTCCATCTCTGTAATAATAACTACATTATTCTGGTCTGAAGACTCGAAAAATTTTGCTCTGAATACAGGGGATCGTGCAGCTAAAACGAGTTTATGGGCATGAAATTTCTCCCCACCCACATCAAAAATTACATCTGAGGTTTCTTGATCTTCTAGAAGTGCACCGAAGTGTAAACCTAACTCTGGTTCAGGAACAGCTAGCGAGTGCAACCTACTGTATTCGCTCGAAGACTCCACAACACCAACTTTGCCACTTAATATCAGGCAATCATCCTTGAGGTAATTGGATTTTTCAAGTGCAGCACGTTGGCGGAACCGTCCGTAACCCCACATGGTTCCTCGATGCTTAAAAGTGCAAGGTCCTCTCTTCAGCCCCGGGCCCGAATGAGTGTGGAACATATTGTGCTCGCCCTTCCCGCTTTGATCCACCAACGTCAATTCAAAGACAGCACGAACATTCCTGCCCTCACTGGCCAGCGCAATGAAAGCCGAAACATATAGCGAATTGTGCTGTGCACTCTTGCCGTCAGGGTAGAAATAAATAGCCCACCGATAACCTCCCACGGCAAAAGTCTCGCTGGTAATGTACCTGCCAATGCCCATGCCCTTGGCCAGAGAGAAACCTTGTATTACGAAATTGTGCGACCCATTGACAGTGCTGGTAACCCATCTCGAGGTTGAAGTCGAGCCATCTCCGTTCTCGATTCCATCCTGCATTTTCGACGGAGATCTTGACCTTTTGATTGATAACCGCCCGCCTCTTAGAAATAAAAATAAAAATAAAATAGAAATGAAACCCTAGGGCACCAAAATTGTCGGAATTCAGAGATAATTCAGCGGGTTGAGTGATATTCCCTGCCGTTGATCACCTCCGACCTCGAGTTCACGCAAGCGGTTGTGAACGATTACAGTCGAATACTTGCGGAATATTGTCTTTGTTGAATACCCAATCTAGATGGCGAATGTCATCGACAGAAACTCTGATTCGCAAACGCGATAATACTAGGTTTTATAACTTCCAAATTCCCTTTTATCTATATACATTTCAAGTTTTCAAATTTTAAGGAGACCAGCACGTCGGTACTAATTTCAATCTTGGATAGAAAATTGAAGTTGTTTGGAATATTTTCATCGTGATTCTGCTAGGCTAGTTTTGATATTTCATAACTTATAACACAGTTTTAACTTTCACGATTTTGAGATTATCAAATAATCTAATGACACTAAACCCCGAACTATGTTTTGTTTTATATACATATCATAAATTGCTAATTAAGTTAGGTTTTGTTTTATATATATAGTGAAGTGTTAATTTTGTTTTATATATATAATGAAGCGTTAATTAAGTTGAAATCTGTTTTATTTTGAAATAGGGATTTTAGAATTTCAATTTATTTATAATTATTAAGTGAATGATTAATTTTTAAGTTTGATGCAATATTTATAATAGTATACATAAATCAAATGTTGAGATTTAGTTGTAAAGTAGTTTCATTTTTCTGTTTGGAGTTGTTGTGAAAAAAAGTATGATGTAATCTTGATTTGTGTTGTTTATATTGCTTTTCTTGACTCCAAATTTGGGTTCAAGATCGTCAAAAAAACACCCTCAAAAACCTTTTGGCACCTTAATTGTTAAGAGATAGCCCATCAAACTTGTGATTTAAATAAACCTTAAAACTTTTCAAAAAGTCTCACATATAGACAACACCTTTTGTGTTTAACTGAATTGGTTAATTTTTAAAAAAAATGTCTTATGAACAAGTTCCATATGAAGTGACTAATAATTTTTTGGAATGACATGTTAGTAAGTGGTGCTATTGGTCCATGATATTGTAACAATTCCCATTTACATATCAATAATCCCCATGGTTAGGTGGGCCTAAATATCATGTTTAAGAATCATGTTCCATATTTTTCAAAATCTATATATGTTGAACTTGGATACTACTTTTTTAATAATAAAAATAAAGTTATTGTCTAGTTAATTTTTGTGACTTTTTTTTAGGTGTGACATGTATCATGTAGTAAATGTTACTTATACTTATTTTTTATTCATCATCCCTTTAATTTATATTGTTGCACTAAAGACTACTATCTATTTTGGAATAGAGCTAAATTTATGGTAAGGATTTTAGATCCACTAAATATTCTAAAATATTGTTAGTAATAATTAAAAATCAAAGGTTCAAAGTTATTTTAAGAGTAGTTGTGATCTATTTTCTCTTTTCACTAAATTGATTAATAAAAAAGATGGCATATAAGCCAATTTCATATGAAATGAAATGATTTATACACATGTGATATTTCTAAGCCATGTTATTGGTCCATGGTATTAGAAGAAAGTCCAACCATGGTAAAGTGCAATGAATATCCATAGTTAAAAATATTGTTAGATGGTTTTTTTAAATTATGTGTAGCATGTGAACTCTCTCGAAGAGGGATTTGAACCTTAGATCTCTCAACCTTCACATATTTGAACATTCGATCTTGCAACATTCACATATTTTTTGACATTAATTCAATCACCAACAGAGTTTCCCCGTAAGATATATATTAATTTTTTTAATAAATATAATAACTTAAAATAAACATATAATATAGTTAATTTCATGAATTATTTTTTTATCTTGATAATGTCATATGTATCATAAAATAAGTGCTTTGATGGTTTGCATGGATTGATGTTTATAAACATTTACCATCCATTTAATTTATTTTGTTCACTTGGTATTAAAATATTTTCCCTTTTCACAATATTTTATCCATTAACCTGGTAGCAATAAACCCTCTCACAAATCGTCCATACTTGATGTACTTTTTATATTGGTACTTTTGTCTATTTTGGAACAAAGCTTCCAATTTTTTTATTTTGTCACAAATTGTCTATAGTTGATGTATTTTTTATATTAGTACTTGTGTCTATTTTGGAATAAAGCTTCCAATTTTTTTATTTAATTGCATAATAAAGAAAAACAGAAATTTATCCTCAAAAATAACCATGGAATATTTTTAGTAGTAGCTAAGAGAGAGACAAAATATATTTACTTTTCAATTTAAGTAGTACAACCATATAAAGTAAATCGTTGGAAAATGTGGGTAAACAACAAAACACATACCTCATGGTACATCTCATAGTGTGAATATTAAATAAAATCATGCAAATTAAATAAGTTAAAACTTTATTATTATGATTAACCAACCTACATCCATCTTAACTTCAAATATATCAAGTCCCTCACTTTTCCCTCCAAAAGAGAGATATTTAATCCTCTTAGTGTTTGGTAGATCCAGAATTAACATGTATGTAGGCTATATATATAGCAGTTGTATTTAAGTGAGACTTTTTGGAGGTGGCTCGAATGTATATGTAGGAGTTGTCTTTAAGTGAGACTTTTTGGAGGTGGTTGGAATCTGATGAAAAAAAATATGGCTAGATATTCATTTGTGTTGTTTAAGCTAATTTTACTCATTATTTTACTACCTATATGGACTCAACACTTAGAAAAAATCCCAAGGCACTTTGAGTGTGCAAATCTCACCCATCTTTTATAATTTAAATAAGTATTCAACACACATTCATCTTGTGATTTGAATAAGGATTCAATGCATATTGTGATTTCAATAACATCATGTGACTTAAATAGAATACTTTGATTTCAATTAGGATTCAACACCTTCAAAAAACCCTGAGGCACTTTGAGTATGTAGAGCTCGAGGCTAGAGGCACTTTGAGTGTGCAGAGCTCAGCCATCTTGTCATTTCAATAAATATGTGATTTTTAATTCTGTGAAGGCTACGCACTCTACCGCCCTATGGTCTTGAACCCGTTACCTCTTTGAGGAAAGACATGCTCTTAACCATTAGGCCCACATGGTTATAATATTTGTAAAACTATGTGATGTGAAAACTTGGAGTGTAGAAATTGTCAACAATAAATTGACTATTTACTTCAATTGTGTTTTAATCATTAATTTATTTTACTTTATTGTTAAATTTATGTAATTTGATGGATTCAAATATTTACAAAATAGGAAAAGGCATTGCATCATGACTTCCAGATTAGTTAAACAGATATACATTTAAGAAAACATGTAATAAGCTTAATTAAGTTTTAATTTCATTATTATTATTATTATTAACTTCCCTAGATCCATGTTAACTCTGGATCTACCAAATAACTAGAGGGATAAAATGTATTTTCACTTTAAAATAATTTTACACGTCATGGGATTTGATCCCTCTATGTACTTGGGAGATACTCATTCAATGTAGAACTAGGGAGATAGAAAATACATATATAATGTTTCTTCTTAAATAAAAATACTATTCAAAAAACCATGGACTACCACAACTTGGAGTCCAAAAACAGCTAATGGTAAATTGACTACTTGACCTATTTTATTTTAATTTTCAACTTTATGATTTTTTTATTTTTTTTTCTAAGTTTTATTTTATTTTAATATTTATTTTGATGATCCATATTAACTCAGGTTGTTTACACTAGATCCATTGTAACTGGGGATCTACTCAGGAATCAAATATTTTTTCACTCTAAAAGAGATTTTTATCTCAAGGGTTTCAATCCGTGTAGGTTGTAATATACGTGCTCAACAACTCTTCAAAGGAACACATACTATTGGCACATACATCCTTAATACTATATTAATCACCACATAATATGTTCCTCCACTAAATTTAATTTGAATTATATTTAGATTCAGTAGTTATCCCATCAATTTATATATAATCATCTCGTAACAAATTTAACACACACAATTTTGCTCATTCTTAGTTGCCACATGCAGATTATACCATTAGTCACATGTGTATTATAGCTCCTTGACCAATGTTTATAATTACCTACTATGCTCTCATCACCAAAGCTACACTTGGATTCAATATGCATAAGTATTTAATCATCCTCACAAATAAAGGTAACCCATACAATTATGCACATATTTTGAGAGATTCAGCAACATAAAAATTAAGGAGTAAACATATGGTACATCCCATGCTGATGATTAAGACAAAATATATTGGGAATTATGTCACTTGGATAATCGAGCACTGCCACCCAACCTAGAAATTATTCTTCTACTTCAACCCCAAGTCAAATTTCTTTTTCCATTGATCCATTGCCTCCTGTTGATCTCTGCAATGAGTATTTAATACCCTCCTTCATGATATGGCTTACGTTAACAATTTCTTTATTTTATGGATATTTTTATCTATTTACCTAGGTTGTTCATAAAAACGCTCGAGTTTGTCTCCCGCAAGACTTTTCCTCATAAAAGTTTGTCTTTATCTCCTGCAATGATTTTACGTTTTTCTTAAGTTAGCATATTTCTCAAACTAAGTATCTTAATGGGTATTTATCTCCAAATTCATTAAGCTTATTTAGATTTGGATGTAGAAGTCTTATCATGAAAGAATTATCCATTCCCATTAACTAATGGGATTTGGTAAGAATCTCATCTCTTGGTTTCTGGCTTTTCTAAGTGATTAAATTATTTTATTTAATAAAAAAGTATTTACTTTCATTGTTACATATTAGACCTACATTTTCTTAGCTTAGGTCAATAGAGTGTTACATATAACAAAGGGGTGTTACATGCTCCCCCCAATTAAATTTACACCATCCTCAATGTATTACTACATCTTTCCATTTATTTTTGTGTTCACACGTAACTCTTTATGAAATTTAAAGTTCCCATGGTCTTGCTACCTTAATCAGACTTTCTCATACACTGATTACAAAGGATTTCTTTGAGAAATATCCTTTTCTAGCTACCACATTTGTTTCAATTAATTTTGTGAGAAATTTCCAGATGTAGAAACTTAATTTTTGTTTGTTAAATGAGAAATTAAGGGTTAATGTTGCATGAAATTTAGTTGTGGCTCTTTAGTTCCATATTATTTAAATAATAGGAAGAGATACATGTTCCTCCAATGTAGTTGTCTTATTTACGAACACTTGCATCCTGTGATTCCCCTGCATTAGTCACAACATGTCAAACTAGCACATCTGACCAATAACCATATATAAAATATCATATCAGGTTCATACATTATATGTATACTAAGACTGAAAAAAATATGGATACTTATCCGTAGTTCCCAACACCAATTCTTAGTTTGCACCTTTGTCTTGCTTTTTCACTCTAGATCGGTTAACACACCTTGCAATCTCCAATGCCTGCTCTTCAGCAATGAGTACTTGCACATAGTGGGTAGTGCACTCCTACAACTATATATGTCATATATCATTATGCACTATGTGCATCCATACTGGTAGCATGTGTATTGCTTGTACATAGTACTACCTGTATAACTTGTACACCATACCCATGTGCATTGCATCACCTACTTCGTTAACATGTTTTCAACCATGTTAGTATTATCCAAAAAATTCCTTTTATTATTTATATTACCTTTAGGCAAGTCCACTCAACCATGTTTGGTTTGTCCATTAGAGAATAGGGAATTGATGGATATCTTCCACTTCTCCAACTAGAGCATAACTATCTTTTTATGTTAATGTTTTAAATAATTTCACTTAGTTAATCCTTTTTATGTATCTCGTTGTTGGAAAAAAAATCAGCAAATGGTAACATAAATGCATAATACCACACTACAAAACCAATATATTTGTTTTTTGGGATTGACGTTGTCCCATAGACAAGGTTTTATTAATAACGAAATATGACCTCTGCTTAATCATAAGAAAACTATTTACTATAATCGTTACTCTACTATGGACTTCAATGTTATATTTGATTCTCATTACAACCTTAACATTGTATTTATTCAATAAAATAATTGTTTGGTACTCAAAAGTACTCCACATATAAACTGGTTATGTCATATGATTTCTTGTTTGCTCTGTTTATCACCACTTCTAACTCCTTGTTAGTCATGAATAATTCAGTGTATATTCAAAAGCAATCGAACAATTACTATGTAAGTACATACAACTCCTATACAAGAGTCATGACTGAAGGTTATAATGTTTTCACATTCCACGGTAATATGTATATGAGGGTGTAAGCTTCAGTCCTTATCATGTAGATACCCCACCTTAACACTAGATCCTCACTTGGTAGAATGAAAATCATATTCTTGGAAACCAACTCAATTGTAAAATTCCTTAAATCAAATTGTTTATGCAATAACTTTTTATGTTCTCATATTCAAACTTAGACAACACTATCAATACAATCTCGCAACTATACTTTTCTCATATTCCTTGCTTTCACATTGTACAATTCACAATTGCTAGATATAACTTTATTGAAATCAATTTCCTTTTACAACAATCTCACTTACAAGTATCATATGGCCACCAAATATGGTTAAAGCATTGAGTTGTTGTATTGCTCATTATTCTCTCTTTTCTAGAACCTTTTATATGTCACCTCTTTGGTGAAAGTATTTTATTACTAGCAAAAGGTCTTAGATGGTCATAGGTTGGATGAATATGAAAACGTTTTGGTCTTATCAAGAATTTAATTATTAGTTTCTAAAATCATGTTCTGAATCTAGTGTAGAATTTTTGTTATCCATTATGTTGCTCTGAATTTCTCTAATGCATAAAGCACCACAGTATCTAGTCGAAAAGTATACTTTGTTTATATAAATTAGAAGCACATATATCATTTTAATCTGATGGCTTTCGAAAAGAAGTACATTTGTAACATCTTCAATCATTATGGTGATTGGAAATGTTCCTATTTGTGAGATATTACCAATGGAACCCTATTTATCTCAAGGGATATGTACATAAAGGTACACCTTAGGTTGCAAAGTTTCACACATTAGAATTTGAGTGAATTATTGGGAAGGTTCTCTTAAGCTTAATATTGTGTTTCTTCTACTAACCAAGGATTTTGCTTCTATACCCCCATTATGTATTTACATTAGATGTACTTTTGGTGTGAGTCCCATTGACCTTCTTATTAGAGTCATAATTTATTAATCCATAATGTCTTCTCCCACATGCATACATGCACAAACTGAGTTGCATTGCATTTGAGCATTTACATGTCAATTTTTACTATAATTTCATCTATTTTGAAATATAATTTGCACCTCTTATGTGCTTTAGTTATAATTATTTGTAAATTACAAACTATCCATGTCAAATTGCATATTTAATAATAACCTAGTAAGACGGAATTCCATTCAATAGTGTATATTTAAAACATTTTACCAAGAAAGTAAATTAACAGCTGATAGAGTGGAAAAACGACCTTCAAAAATTGATTTCATTACTAATCAACACAACATATTAAATCGATGGACAATTTTAAAAATACTTAAACCCATATAAAGTTATACACACTTCTGTGTAACTTGGTTATATATAATTTGTACATTTGACAACTAACACCATTTTTTAAATAATTATATAGCGGCCCATCTACAACTAACATAAGGATGGGGACATGTATTTACAATTATGAATGTTTGACCTAGGCACATTGTGGTGTTTATAATACAACATGCAACTAAATAATCATGTACATGGTCATGAATAACCTCTTAGTGTCAAACTAATTAAGGATGGGGACATGTATTTACAATTATGAATGTTTGACCTAGGCACATTGTGGTGTTTATAATACAACATGCAACTAAATAATCATGTACATGGTCATGAATAACCTCTTAGTGTCAAACTAATTAGTCCTTATGACATTTTCACTTGTTGAAGCAACCACTTGGCCTATTGCCTACAATAAATTTTGGGATTGGTAAGATTTTTACCTTACCAAACAGACAAAAGTATAGGTTTTCAAGTATGTCGTCAATAAGTAACCATACCATGCATTAATTCTCTAATTCCATAAAACATTCCACGTCAGGTGGATTACTTTAATGATAAAACATACCTGCGAATATGACACGTGGAAGTGCCGAACTAAATACATCACGTCCTGCCATCTTACTTAGATTCAATGGAACATTGAGTTGAAATTGAGAAAACTAACCCTCCATCGGAAAAACTTAAGGAGCCTTTGGTAAAAATATGGACGTCCGTCGATTTCAATATTTTTTAGCAAAGTAATTTTTAATCTAGTGATAGTTCAATTCACAGTTCAATTGACCATCACTTCACAATTCGATTCACCATCACTGTATGAGATTAAAATATCCATTTATATGAGAGGAAGACCCAAACACCTAAGGGGTAAGGTATATTACTCTGAACCTCATTGCCCGTACTTGTACTTAATTCATACACTGAAGCGACTTCGACACATAATCCGCGGACATGTTTCATGGCAATTCCATGAACTTAAGACATGCCATATCTCATGACTTGTTACTATTATAGCAATGTTTTAATCACCGTAGTTAGCTGGACTTGGATATTCTGCTCAATTATCACCTCTTTTGGTGTACTTTCCTTGTATTAATTAACAAGTTTAAAGACGCATGAGAGAAGCTCTGACTTCTTCATGGAGACACCGTTGACATACGTTTATTTACTTGGCTTCTTCACACCATTAATATTTGAACGCCTTGCGGATGTGTCCCATTTAAGAATATATATATAGATGGGATAAGCGTTAAGTAGAAAAGGGGAAGTGTTATTCATGTGCTGGTGAGGATAGTGTTATCCCATTGAATGCAATCTAGATGATTTCGTAGCAATGAGCTGCTTCGAAAATAGGTAGGGTTATTAGTTTAAATTTGATAACCCTTCAGATCTGTAGATGAGGAAAGTAGCAATTTTCATTACGGATTTGTAGAAGGAAACAACAGTCCTACATTAGTTTTCTTCTTCAATTCCCAATAGGAATATGTGGTTATTCTTTCAATCGATTGGGCTTTCCTTACCTCATGATGGTCGTGCCGTAGTGTGACTTGAACAAGAGATAAATATTGGGTAAACACTATCCAATTTTTTTTAAAATATGAGGGTGATCATTATCCAAAAAATTTCTTTCATCGAACCTTTCCAACTCAACAAAGTCGAAAAAACCAAACTTCAAAGGAAATAGTAGTTGTCATACTGTCATGAACCTAATCCTTATGAAGCTCATTAATGAAATGAATCACTGCTATGGCTTACCATGATATGATGACGTAGAGAGAAAGAGAAAAAAAATTACTTCATCATTGTGAAATTGCAGCGAGCCTTTCTGCTTCGGAGATTAAAAATATAACTTATCATAAAGTTGGGCAGTCCATTTCCCTCAAACAGGAAAGTTGACACCGGTTTGTCCAAATTCACGTGCAACGACAAGGGCATTTATTATAATATAGGTTTATAAGATGACATTGTCTCCTTGTAATTCTGCATCTACTCTTGTTTAAAGTAGGAATGAGACATTTAGTTTCTTATTGTTTTCTGTCATGGTGTAGTCAGATTATTCGATGCAAAATGCTCGATGCCAGTGTCGCGTTGTATGGATTTTTCACAATTATTATCCATAGAAAATGTTATAATAAGTTGTAACAAATTTGTGAAAAATACCTAGCCCGCTTCGAAGTCTGATTCAATGAAGAGGTATCTTACATTATTTCCACTACAGACCCCACTTTAGTTTGACTTTAGCAACATAAACTACATTGAGTACTTTTAACGCATTTAGACAAAAATCCCCCTCTTTTAGGTATTGGTTATTCTCACTCTCTTGAGTACATATTGACTGTATTTCCCAAAATGGTCATATTGATACCATATGTTTCACCGTTCAAATAAAGATTAATTCGCATAATTTACTTTACCTCATGTTTCTTATCCCTAGAATGGGCTTTCATGACCCCGACTTCACGTTATTTGTGCAATGCAACAACTTGATATGAAACGATCAAATGTAAACAATGTTGTATTCACAATGTGTAGGTTTATTTTATTTTTTTATAAATATAGTTTCAGTCTATTCTTAAAATAAAAAAAAAAACTTCTACATTTCTACTTAGAAGCATATTTACTTTGTTGGTCATTTTAAACGTCCCATAAGATTTCCTTAGTAATATCATGCTATGGCATGTCTGAGTCAATAACATTTGATTTCCAAGTTATGGAGATTTTATTATCAGTGTTCCATATAATTTCAAACCAAATTTGAGAATTCAATAAATGATTTATGTGTTATGGTCATTTTGTTTTTTCTTTTCTTATGATAGATATGTGTTCTTAATGAAAAGTTTATTAGTGAAGGGTTAATTTGTTATCAAAACATCAATTTTGGAAGGGAAGAATTTTAAACATAACATTTCTCGAAGGGTAACATAAAGATCTAAAATTTCTAAAAAAAATTGTATGATGGGTAAAGAAGAATCCAAATTCCAACCCACGTAACCAACACCCTAAGCATAACACAAAGTGAAGAGCACAGAGTGAACAAATCTACTTATGTCATTAAAATGTTTCTTTAATGCAATTCAACATAAGTAGACATTACCCAATAATGTTCATCCCCTAGCTCAAATAGGTCTTCAATTCACAAAAATTATTGTTCCCCAACCCCTTGTATCTTTATAGAAAATTAATTTCCTTGAAAGAGATAGCTTAAATTATAAAAACAATCCTCTAGATTACAACATTCCCATACGATCTCTTTAAGTAAAATAATAAAATAGCATTTAATTAACATTGCCAAAGAAATACTTGTGAAACTAATACTTGGGAGTTTCACAAGTGTGTCCACCCAACTTAGAATTGTTTAGCTCATTTCATCCCAAGGTGAGAATTTCTTTCCCAGTATCAACACCTCTCATGTTGATCTTTTTATTAAGTATTTAATACTTGTCTTTCATGATAAATTTTCCTTTTATGAGTGTCCATTTTTTTTGGACTTTTTGTCCACTTTCCTAGGTTTTTCAATAAAACCCGCTTTTCTCTCCCACAATGCTTTTATGTTTTTTGTCCAAAATTAGCGTCTTTCTCTAACTAAAAAAACTTAATAAATAGTTCATCCCATCAATTAATTTTATGTAAAACATTATCTATAATTCTTATCATAAAGAAATTTTCCCATCTCATTTACATATGACATTATATTCTTTTGTTTTTGACGATTCTATTAATACATACACTCTATTATTTATTAACAATTATTCATTTACATCATTGGGTACAATCTTTTTCATGGATTTTCCACCCATATAAACCAAACAAGGTTACACTAACTAAAAGCATATTACAATCATACAAAAGAATTTGAAATTCTTTTCGCTGTTTGATTGGTCGAATTCGGATTCTTGGGGTTTACATATGCAATGTCTTCAGACTAGGACTCTGGAAGATGACACATGAGGTAATCCCCTTGTACTTTAGAGTTGAACGAATAGTGAGAAAATTTAGGCATGTCAAATAGTTTTTTCTCTACATTTTACAAGCTTTTATATTATGTTATTTTTTATTTTTTATACCAACATTTAACCTAAATCCCTAAGAGATGTGAAACAAAGATGCGTGGTCAAGTTTGGGATGATGATACCTGGACGGCTCGTACATCTAGAAATCCTTAGCGGGGAGTAGAAGCCACAATTTGTTATGGCTCGGGATAGAGAAAGGTAAGAATTGAACGTAGCTAGGGTACTTTGGAGTCGAAAGAGCTTTTGTATTGATGATAGATTGGGATGTAGTTAGGCCTCAGTTTAGTTTCATAATACCATTCTCCTCAAAAGCTTAAATTTTATAAAAATTCAAGATTTGTGGAATCACATTATACTTTTCCACGTCATGGAATGTGGATCATGTTATAAATTTTAATGTGGGGGGGCTTAACATCTATCGTATGAATGTTATCTCTCTATTTTTATTCTTTTCTTATGTTGCCTGTGGAATTTTTAAATACATTTTTCAAAATTACACTTCACTTCACTTCTCAAATCTCGCATTCCATTTCAATCAAATGGGATAGAAAGTGTTGTGCAAGTCGTAGGATTTTTAAAGAACATTTTTCTTCCTAGATCTGTTAATATTCTTTTTTGGATGGGGAATTCATAATCTAAGCTTATTCAATGGATTTAACAATTAGTTTTTGATGTGTATAGATTTTTTGTATAGATGATTTAGATTCAGAAAAATTGGACTATGATTACCAAATATTTGATTCAATGGGTAACTTTTAATTTTGAAGTTTTGAGGGAAGGAGGTTAAGTGCTTGTTTGAAAGACGTAATACAAAATTGTTTCGGCATTGCTAGCTTGGCCATCTCTTCCAAATATCCTAATTTGAAATATCCTAATTTGATTAAGATAGCATATATTCTTTTCCCTTTACAATAATATATTCTTTTCCCTTTACAATAATTATGTTATTATGTGACAAAATACCTTTTAAATTGTTAAGGTTGCTAATTTTGTGGAAATTTGGGTGAACTTCGTATATGATTGATTGTTGTTGAGAACTGGGTGAAAATCCGACACTACTATGGGATATTCATAGTTTTATTTCAATAAAAACAATGCCATGACTTGGGGAGATGACACCTTTTATGAGTATCTTCTCAATCTTAAAAATATATTCTTGGTATAATTTATTTTTTCTCTCAATAAGTAAATAGGTGTATCTTAACTATCTATTCAGATCATGTTATAATAGAATATATAATGTTTTTTTTTTAACAATTTTTGTAGATTATTTAATACTCAAATATTAAATTAATGTGGTTTTTTAATAGTCATCTTGTAGTTACTACATGTTTTGTTTGTCTTACATGCTTGTATATCATTTCATTGTAGATGGATTGCAGTTTTATCGAATGGTCATTCTTGCCACAATCATGGTTGAAATTTTTTCTTTCCTACTTGATATTCATACCTGTCCACTGAAGGAGTTGTTAAGGAAAAAGCACGAAGGATGAAATACTAAATTTTTTTAGTGCTATTGTTTAACTTTTTCTTAATACATATGGTTATTGAAGTGGAATACTCTTTCAATATAACGGGCATTCATATTTGCAAAAGGGAAAAATTACTCTCACAAATATCAATGAGAAAGATACCTACATGGTTTCTCTTAAGCTCCATCTCTAAGAAAGTGATTTTTCTTGAGCCACATGGCTTCTTGGAAGTAATATCTGTGAATTAAGATAATATATTTATAGGTCTTAGCTCAGTCTTTGTGGCATGTACTGCATTAAAAATCTACTTAATTCCCTTATATTTATGCCATAAGGCATTCCATCTGAAAAGAACTCCCCTCCATGCCACGTTGTCTCGTTATGGGCCCTTACATCGATTGTTAGACGATGGAATAAACTCTAGCCATTGGATCATCAATGAAAAACGTTGTAGGCGGTTCAGATTATTGGAATGTCGTAGGAAGTTGAGAATATTGCGCTTTTTAGAAACCAGTTTCGTGATGTTTTCCATCCTTAAGACAGTTGTCACTCAACGATGGGCCTTCCCCATCAATTCTACCATCCCCTTCTTCATTTCCATTCCCCCTCTCCTTCCATTAATTCCCTCACCACTCTTTCCACTTCCTCTCTCTTCACCAATCCATCTTCTCCCTTTTGCGCTTCAATGCCCACCTTCATCTCCTTCACTATAAGGAAGGCATTCATTCTCTGTTCAAAAAAGAGAGGCCAAGTGATCATCCACACTCCATGTAAGATGCTTTCGATAGTTGAATTCCAACCACAATGAGAAAGGAAACCGTCTGTGGATGGATAAGGGAGGACAACAATCTGAGGCACCCATGAATCCACTAGAAATCAACGGTCCTCGGTTCGAGTCTCGAAACCCTCAGGTAGAACCTCCCTCATGTTTCCTTCGGCAATCATCGTGGATTCAGTTGGAGGAGGAGGCTCCTTACGTAACACCCAAAGGAACTGTTGCACGCTTGCTTCTAGCCCCAAAGCTAGTTCCTGAATCTGATTCTCCGATTGGGTGTCGTGGCTCCCGAAAGAAATGAACAGAACTAACAAGGCGGGTTGGCGGTTCAGCCATTTGAGGAAGCCCTCCTTCTCAAAATTCTCTTCATATTTTGATTGAGACAAAGCTATTAGTAGCCCAACAGGATAAATAGAAGGGGTCATTTCAACAATGCTCAGAACATTTCCTTCCTTGAGAGCTTTCATTTGTGCTCGTTCCATTTCCTAGCATGTATTTATCAAAATTCCACAAGTTTCCTGAAGCCGAAGGGAATGTTGAATGAAATATCAGATCTGTCTAGGAGAGGGTCTCGCAAATTTATTCTGGGAATGGGCAGAAGGCCCGACACTTCGATTAGGAAATCCACATATTTGAAGGAAATTTGAATGTTGTGGACAAGTGTTGGAAGGTAGAGCATGATGCAGAGGAGAGAAGACCCATAAATAGAGAATATGTAGGCAGGTATTTCCAGTTTGGAGGCGAAATCTAACATGGATGTACCGAAAAAATCGATTATCAAAGCGCATATAGGAAACTAAAAGGATGTGAGAGCATCTTGCACTAATATTTAGGCTTTCTCCAATAGTAAGGGCATGCGTACAAAAATGTTCATCTCGGCATGATCCCCTTCGATCTGAACATCACGGAGTTCTATGAAGCGGATCATGTCCCCTGACGAAGATGGCAAGGTGTGGTGAGGAGAGTCGTCCATCCATTTGGCGGTGAAGAAGGTGACAGAAAAGCCATGGTACACAATCACCCGTTTTGCAAGCTCGAGCAGTGGGATGTGATGGCCCGACCCAAACCCTCGGAATATTACGACATGAGGCTTTTGGCTCTGCTCTTGTGACTCCATGAACGTCTCTACATTCCAACAAGCAAATGCCAATATTTGAAGGGTGGGTTCTATAACGAGGAAGCAGAATTTATAGTTATAAAACAAATGTATGAGCGCGGTTGCGTCGTAATGAATATTTTGGGGAGGAAGCCAAAACTAAGGTTTAAACAAATATATGACCCACCACGTTTTTGTTTTTCCGAGGACTTGGTAAAAGACTATAGACAGTGAAGCCTGGATTTTTCATTCATTTGTTGACTTTGCAGTAGCATGTTGGCAATTTAGGAGAGACGTATCGAAATGGTAGGACCCAGTGCTATATTAAATAGTTTAATTTTGCTTGCAATGTGAGTGTTGTTGAAACATTAATAATTCCAATTGCGCGCATTTAATTCTAGAAAACCAGCCAGTTTTTTTATCACGCCTCCTTTCCCACGGAGTGGTATTCTTCGTGAGGGCTCCAATCACATCGAGCTGCTCACATGTGCCCACAGCACTATTCCAAAAGCACTCATTCCCCGGAACGTAAAGTTCGATTAAAAGGGGCTCGCAGGGAATTAATGATAGCCATCTGATTAAATCAACGGGCCTGCACTATTTGAACTTGTGCGAAGTGAAAGTTATGTTTTGACCGCCAGTGTCTTCGTAAAATTAATTAATGTAAATTTAATTTGACAGGTAAAAGTTGGTAAAGTTTTTAATTTTAATGTCTTTTTGTTCACGGGACATGTAATATGTAACTTCTTTTTCTTTTTTTATTATCACATATGCAATGTAATACGCATAGAAGTGAAAATAAGGAGTAAACAGGGGAGCGTGTGAGTGAAAAGGAAAGGGAAATTCGTAGCAGCGAATGAATGTAATTTTTTTTGTTAAAATGCAATCTCCGGAAGTGGGAGTGAATGTAAGATATATTTACAGTAGTAAATGTAAGTTTTATTTTTACACACAGTAGTGTAAAAATAAATTTTTGGAGCTAAAACAAAGTAAATTTTTTTTTTTAACTGCATCTGAAGTAGTCTTGGAGAATCCCTCTGGCAGAGGAAGAAATTTGTAACTGTAGTGGTTTGATTAATGAATAAAAAGTGTTTATTTTGGTGTGTGAAACTATGTTCTCCAGCGAACAATTTTTTTTTCCTTCCCTGTGTAAAGATCCTGTGAAAATAGAGCATTTTCTCTGTTCAGTCTTTTGTTTGAAATTACCAGAAATTTCCAACATGGTATCAGAGCTTGTCTAGGCACTTTGAAGGTGTCAAAGAAGCTAAAGGAAGGATTTCATGTTGCAGCAGCTTCTCCAGCAAAGTGAAGACTCAGTCAAGAAAGATTCAAAGGTATTTCTCAAGTTTTTTTTGTGTTGCTATTGAAGATAATCAGTGATGTTTAAACACAATCAAGTATTTTGAAGCATTGTTTAGAGTGCAAGAATGGCTGGCACCAGCATCAGCACCAGCACTAGCATGGGTATCTATAATACCCAGCTCCCACTATTTAATGGGAAAACTATGACTATTGGGCAATAACCATGAAAACCTTATTTGCCTCACAAGACTTATGGGAATGTGTTGAGGATGTTTTTGAAGAACCAGCAGATGAAAATGAGTTTAATAATTTAACTCAGGCAGAGAAAGAACGGTTGAAGAGCTATAAGAAGAAGGAATCTAGAGCCCTCCTCTTCTTATATCAAGTAGTGCATGAGAGTGTGTTTCCAAGGATAACAGCAACCAAGACATCCAAAGAAGCATGGCAAACTCTCAAGATATCCTATCAAGGTATGGAGAAAGTGAAGACAACAAAACTACAGTTGTTGAGGAGAGATTTTGAGAATCTATGCATGAAGGAGTCAGACAATATTGACTCATTCTTTAGACAAGTGATTGGACTAGTCACACAGATAACGTCTCATGGAGAGATTCTCAAAGAAAGGAGGATTATGGAGAAACTATTGAGAGTCCTACCCTCAGAGTTTGATGTGATTGTCACCACCATAGAAGAGACAAAGGATCTCACAAATTTCTCAGTTGATGAACTACATGCATCATTGATAACACATGAGCATAGATTGATTAGAAATGAAAACTCATCTCTAGAGCATGCCTTTAAGACCCAAATGTCTTTTGGAAGAGGAAGAGGTCAAGGCACAGGAAACAAGAGAGGAAGAGGTAGAAGCCAAAATAGAGGTGGAAGAAACAGTCCTGTAAACACTCAAGGAAGAGGCAACAGTCCAAATCAGAACCAAGGCCAAGGCAGTAGCCAACCAAGTGGACAACATCATGCTCAAGGACAAAGGTATGATAAATGCAGTGTCCAATGTTATTATTTTAAAAAATATGGGAATTATGCAAATGAATGTAGGAAGAAGTAGCATGATATGAATAATAGATCTAGTGCAAATTTCACTAGAGAAAATAACAACCAAGATAATTTGTTGTTAGCTTGTAATATGGCTGAAACAAAGAGTGATGATATATTGTTTCTAGACTCCGGTTGCAGTAACCATATGACAGGAAACATAGCCCTGTTTCCTAAGTTAGATCAGAATGTGAAGCCATAAGTCACACTTGGGACTGATAGTAAAGTTTTTGTTATGGGAAAAGGAGAAGTAAATATCCTAACAAAGAAAGGTGAAAATTAAACTATAGCAGATGTCTATTATGTTCCTAGAATGAAGTGTAACCTTTTTAGTATTGGACAACTTGTTCAAAAGGGTTACAATGTTTACTTTGTGAATGATGTATGCACCATCATGGATATAGCACTCAGCAAACGATGTATTGTTGAAGTGAAAATGACAAGGAACAGGATGTTCCCTCTTAGGATAAAAGTAGTTTTAAAAGATGGAGTTGAAATAGCAGTGGTTACACAAGAGGCTTTCCAAAGCGACCCAAAGGATGAAAATTGGTTGTGGCACTTGAGATTTGGACATCTCAACTTTGGAGGTCTTAACTTGTTGAGTAGAAAAGAAATGGTAAGATGATTACCATTGATAGAGAAACCAGACTGCCTTTGTGAAGGTTGTATCTTGGGGAAACAACATAGAGAAAGTTTTCCATCAGGGAAAAGCATAAGGGAAAAACCACCCTTAGAGATTGTCCACTCATATTTATGTGGACCAATGCAAACTCCATCACTTCCAGGCAGCCAATATTTTGTAACATTTATTGACGATTCTACTAGAAAAACTTGGGTATATTTTTTGAAGAACAAAAGTGAAGTGTTTGAAAAATTTTGCAATTTCAAAGCAGTTGTAGAAAACCAAAGTGGGTTGCATATCAAATTTTTTAGAACTGATAGAGGAGGTGAGTATATCTCCAAAGAATTTCTACATTTCTGTAGAGAAAATGGAATTCATAAATAGTGTAGCAACAAAATGGTGTAGCCAAAAGGAAGAATAGGACAATCATGGATATGGTGAGGAGTATGTTAAAGGCAATGCATTTTCCAAATGATTATTGGGCTGAAGTTGTACACTGTGCAGCATACATTTCGAATAGGTGTCCCACAAAAGGAGTCATGAATAGAGTGTCGGAAGAAGCATGGAGTGGGAGAAAGCAAGGAGTCACCCACATGAAAGTTTTTGGATGTGTGGCTTATGCACACATTCCAGATCAACTATGGAAGAAGTTGGACCGAAAAGGGGAGAAATGTATTCTCATTGGATACAATGAGGAATCCAAAGCTTATAGGTTGTATAACCCATCCACCAATAAGTTCTTTGTGAGCAGAGATGTTCAGTTCATTGAGGAGGAAGCTTGGGATGGAAGCATAGAGAAAAAAAATGAATGTTAAAAGCTCTTTGTCACATGATGAAGATGATGAGGAGATCGCTTAAATACATCCCCAAACAGCAGCACCAACACAAGGGCAGCAAGGGACACCCTTGAGGAGAAATGAAAGTGCTTCTCCAAGCACACCACAAGGAGGAAATTCAAGTGCTTCTTCAAGCACTTGTACACCAAATGAAAGAGGTAAGAAGTTCAGAAATTTAAGTGAAATTTATGATGAAGGTATGAATTATTTGTTTGCTTTATATTGTCATCTTGATGACCCTATTCATTTCGAAGAAGCAATTAAGTATGGGAAATGGATAGAAGCTATGGATGAGGAGATCAATGCCATAGAAAGAAACAAGACTTGGGATTTAGTTGAAATACCAAAAGGAAAGGAAGTCATTGGAGTTAAATGGGTTTACAAGACCAAGAGTAATGCTAAAGGAAAAATAGAAAGACACAAGGAAAGGCTTGTTGTCAAAGGATAAAAGCAGCAATATGGGAGAGACTATGAGGAAAATTTTGTACCGGTTGCAAGAATGGAAACCGTGAGAGCAGTGTTGTCCATAGCAGCAAAAAACAAGTGGAAAGTTTACCAAATGGACGTGAAGTCAACATTCCTAAATGGAGTGCTAATGGAAGAGGTTTACATTAAACAACCTCTAGGCTATGAAAAGAAAGGCCAAGAGCACAAAGTATGGAGATTGAAGAAAGCTCTTTATGGGCTAAAGAAAACACCAAGACCGTGGTATAGTAGGATAGATTCCTATCTAATGGAAAACGGATTTGAAAAATGTGAGAGAGAACCCACCCTCTACATCAAAGGAAATGATGGTAAAATACTAATTGTTGTGTTATATGTTGATGATGTTATTTTCACAAGCAATGATGATTATCTTTTTGAAACTTTCAAAACAGTGATGAAAGAAGAATTTGAAATGATTGACATGGGTTTGCTGAGATACTTCTTAGGAATAGAAGTGGAACAAAGTGAAAATGGGATTTTTATCTCACAAGAGAAATATGCAAATGAATTGTTGGAAAGATTTAATATGTAGGACAGCAAAGCAGCAATCACTCCCACAATGATGGGATTAAAACTTAGCAAAGAGTACAGTAGCAAGGATATTGATCCTAGTTTGTACAAGAGCATAGTTGGCAGCCTCATGTATTTGATTGCAGCTAGGCTAGATATAATGCATGCTGTTAGTTTAATTTCCAGATTCATGGAGAGGCCAAAAGAAGCACATTGGCAGGCAGCAAAAATAATTCTGAGGTATGTTAAAGGTACTAAAATGTTTGGGATTTTATCTACTACTTCAGAATGTTCATATTTAATTGGATACATTGATAGTGATTGGGCTGAAGTGTAGATGATCAGAAAATTACATCCGGTTATGTTTTTCACATGGGTTCAGGAGCTATTTCATGGGCTTCTAAGAACAACCTATTGTAGCATTGTCTACAACAAAGGCAGAATATGTGGCAGCTACAGCAGCAGCATGTCAAGCAGTTTGGATGAGAAGAATGTTAAGAAGTTTATACCAAGAGCAAGCAAAAGGAATAGTGATATTTTCTGACAATGGCTCAGCTATTGCATTATCCAAGAATTATGTGTTTCATAAGAGAATGAAGCACATTGACACAAGGTTTCATTACATCAGGGAATTGGTAAACAATGGAGAAATTGTCTTAGAACATTGCAGGACTTAGGAGTAGGTTGCAGACATTCTGACCAAACCATTGGGCCAGAAAAGTTTTGAATTTTTGAGGAATTGTTTGGGTATGACTAATAACCTAGCAGTTTAAATTAAAGGGGAGTGTTGAAATATTAATAATTCCAAATACGCGGATTTAATTCCAGAAAACCAACCAGTTTTTTATCATATCGCCTTTCACGCGGAGTGGTATTCTTCGTGAGGGCTCCGATCACATCGAGCTACTGACACATGCCCACAACACTATTCCAAAACCACTCATTTCCTGGAACATAAAGTTCGATTAAAAGGGGATTCCGGAAAATTAATGATAGTCACCAGATTAAATCAATGGGCCTGCAACATTTGAACTTGTGTGAAGTGAAAGTTATGTTTTGACTGCTAGTTTCTCCATAGAAGTAATTAATGTAAATTCAATGTGATAGGTAAAATTTGGTAAAGTTTTTAATTTTAATGTTTTTTTTGTTCACAGGACATGTAATATGTAACTTTTTTTTTGTTTTTCTTAATCACATATGCAATGTAATACACATGGAAGTGCGAAGGAGTGAACAGGGCAGCGTGTGAGTGAAAACGAAAGGGAAATGTGTAGCAGCGAATGAATGTAATTTTTGTTGTTTAAATGAAATCTCCAGTAGCTTGAGTGAATGTAAGAGTTTTTTATAGCAGTAAATGTAAGTTTTATTTTTACACATAGTAGTGTAAAAATAAAGTTTTGGAGCTGAAACAGAGTAATTTTTTTTTGTTTTAACTGCATATGAGGCAATCTTGGAGAATCCCTCTGGCAGAGGAAGAAATTTTTAACTGCAGTGGTTTGATTAATGAATACAAAGTGTTTATTTTGGTGTGTGAAACTCTATTCTCTAGAAAACAATATTTTTTTGCTTCCTTGTGTAAAGATCGTGAGAAAATAGAGCATTTTCTCTGTTCAGTCTGTTGCTTTAAATTACCAGAAATTTCCAACAAGTGCAGACATATGGACGATGCCACCACTATTTTAAACAATTTAGTTTTTCTTGCCACGTCACTGCAGACATATGGGCAATTCAGGAGAGACGTATGGAAAATGGTGGGACCCGGGGCTATATTAAACAGTTTAATTTTGCTTGCAATGTCAGTGTAGACATATGGATGATGCCACCACTATATTAAACATTTTAGTTGTGCTTGCAACAAATTCGTAAGTGATTAATATATATTACGTGGGTGGGGGGATGATTTTTAAAAATATGTGTTGTGTTTTTTATTTATTGGGTAATATTGTCATGACATTAATCTTTAGAGCTTTTGATTAGGCTGTTAGATTGGCATCACATAAGTATTATCAATTTTCTACAAACATGAATTATAACTTAACAACATAAAAATTCAAATGAAATAAGGCCTAATTCTTTAATCTAAGTCTATGATAGCTTCACTTGTAGGAAATCAAGTTGCAATAATTCATTGCCTATATGGGTAAATGTCTTAAGTAACAATACCTTGTTCACTATGTAGTTAATGATTAAAAGCATATTAACAAACATTCATCCAATGATTACTATTTATCTAAGAAATATGGAAAACCTACAATCAAGCTTCAATACTTTAAGTAGTATCCACTATGGTTCCACTAGTATAAAGGAAATTTATAGCACTTTATCACAACTCAGTGATTAGATAAAATTGGTAATAGTACTTTGATGACCACTCTGAATTGTGACTAAAAGGCAGATTCAAGCTTCAGTTAAAGAAAAGAGACAATTAATCAAACATATGAGACCTCAAAGAAAACATAAACAATTGATAAATAATAGAAATTTGAGAAGAATTTAAAGTATTTACCAAGAATAAATCTATACGGTGGAAATAGTGCAATGTATACACAGTAACTCACATAAATATAATTGTGCACATGTCCAAAGCATGGGGTACCTCTAGAATTTTCATATCCACATCATGACTACTATATTCTAAAACTTAGAGTAATATATGAACATAGAAACATGAAAATGCACATATCTTAATTAAAAGTTTGTTGTATACAATGTTCCCTTTCTTCTACTCTTTATTTTTATTTACAAAAACTAAAATATAATAAACAAAGTCATGTTCCATCTCCTGGAGTAATGACATATCGATATAAAATCTAAACTTATGCAATTCAATCCATCAAAAGTGTGATATCGACCTCAATTGTGCTTTCTACATAAATATGGAAGTCAAACCTGATATTTTTGCATTATTTGGATTGATGGCACTTGTGTTGACTAGAGCATTAACTAGGGGTGTTTGTTTTGTATTCTACACATCCAAGGGGAACCACATTGTGCCATGAAGGTGACGATCAAAACCCGTATTCTCTATTTGTAATTATGAAATTTCTATGACCTTTTGAACAAATGAAGGAACCAAAATGAAGTTATTGTTTAATGTATAATAAAATCAAATAAAAACGTTGCCTAGAAACTTCAACATTTAATATATCCATTCCTAAAAGGTCTTCCTCGAAAAATTTAAAAATCAATATCCTTTCCAAAAAAGTCTTTCCCAAAATATTTATAAATTAATATCCTTTTCCAATTAATATATTTTTTCCATATAAACTAAACTTTGGAAATTATGTCCTTGCCACATAGTTTGAATAAGGCAACGACCAATATTAACTTTTATATATGAAAAAAATGGTAACTACACCTTTTTCAATAATAGTACATCTAACAACCTTGCAAATCTAGAGAAAGCCCAATGAATCTAACAAATTAAAGCAACCAGTTGAAAGAATTCTAAATCCTCATTTGATGCTGCCACCCTCTATTGGCTCTAATGGCCAATCATGAAGCAAGCAAACATTCTAGTGTATATTTGTATTGTACAAGATGGTCACTATATATAATTATGGCTAGCATAACAAATACATCGTGGATGACAAAGCTTTTCAAACCACCAACATGAATATATGCTAAAATCTTTCCATAAATCTCTTGATAAATCTTCATCCCTATTTTTACTCATTTCTCCCAATATCTCAATCTTCCATAGACTTCTATGTTTGGTCTACATCATTACATTTTCATTTTAGAAATAGATATTAAATTTACTTCACAAGTAGGAGTTATTCCATTATAACCCCCCTTAACAAATTGTTGTGATTTGAATATCTTCAATTGTCCTTTGAATTGGTCCCATATTCATCTTCAATCCTGTACACTTTTCTTCTTTAGCCTTATTATTTCATCTTCATTTATCTTCAATTTTCATATTATACCTAAACAAACATAAATAATGTGTTTGTTTAAGTCCATATCAATAATGTATCCACTACTTCTATAGGAAACCTTTTCTCTTTCGTGGTTTATCAATAGATATTTATACCCTTAACTCCCATATATCAATATAATCATCAACTTGAGTTTTTAGGCTTATCCTTAACAACACAAACCATAGGTGGTTTCAAATTACCACAAACATACATTACGCCAAGTGGTTTTGGATGACCAGAAACCTTTCTCTATCACAACAATCATACCAAGTAGTTATTTAGCATAACTTATGACATCATGGAAAGTGGTTTTTTAGGGCCACTGCTCTTCAATGGGGGTAGAATTTACTCATCAAGCGTTACATTGACTCAAGTAACTTAAATTTCCTTCTACATATGCTTTTTAAACTGAATCTTCCACTGCACCTCCATAAATTGTTTCTAGTAGGTGAATGTCTGAGCCATACAACAAGAAAACTGAAATTACTTACAAAAAATATGTGTCTTCGATGGAGTGATATCAAGATAAAAAAAAATACGACTTTGACTCGAAAAATTTAATTGACACACCATGGACATGACCTAAACATTGATTTGACTTTTAACTTTGACATGGCCTTATTTTTATTTTAACTCCACATTTTCAACTAGACTTCAATTCTCATGTAATGAATTTACATAATTTGTTAGGGTGTTAGGTACCATAGAACATGCACGCTTTTACATATCAATATGTGAGTCACTTAACTTGGTTTTGAATTTATTTTACTTGAGATCAATTCTTACATCAATATATTGTCATTCAAATCTTGACTTAACATGACTCCTTTTATAAATTTCCTTTTATTGATCACTTGGACCCCTTTCTTTAAATCAAAGCTTCCCATTACTCATCACTCTTCCATGGTAAGTGAGACCTTGAAAAAAATTTCCATTACATATCAAAACCATCCCAAACTTCATTTTATATTTCAATGATATATATGTTAAAATTAGTTTTACCCTTTATGTTTTATCTTGGTAAGTGACTATGTCAAAAATAAATAAAATAGGGAAACATCGTGCTTATTTTTATCTAAATAAAATAGGATACTTCTTTAGACACTTGCAATATTTCACTACCTCTAGGATGGATAATTGGACCTACTACACCTCCCATAGCCATGTTTATGTGGATATTTGTGGATTAAACCTAGTGAAGCTAGCTCCCTTCGGACTGCTTGTTGTGTTCACTGGCATGCGTATGGATGATGTTAGGAAGTGTTGAGAATTAAATTTAGTGGGATCATGATAAGGAAATTTTTTTGTAAACACATAAGACTTGGTGTTTGGAATGCAGAAATCCTCCAACCACTCTAGATCTTTAATGATTCCCTTCATTACCATGAGAAGGGATAAGAGGAAGAGGATACCAATAGTGACTCTGCAACCAGAGGAGATGAATTCACACAAGTCCATTATAAATAGCAATATATAGTGAATTTGAAATGGAGTCACATATTATTTGCACAATGCTCACAAATCCAAGTCACATATTAACATTATTCAGTGAATGTGAAGTTGGGTTTTAAACCATGAACATGGAGAAATTCTAATGTATTATTTTCCAACAAATAAGTGTCTATGCTCATTAGCATGATGGATATGAAAAACTCTCACCTTCCACATTTCTTTAATGTGACTGTTTCGAGTGCAAACTCAAGTATGTATCATGGACGATGGGATTAATTCCACTGAGTATCTACAAATCTCATAGTTGTAAAGCTTTACAAAAATGTTAGTCTCATGTGCATCTTAACATATGAAAATTCAGAAAACCTTAATGCATATCATTGTTATGATACCATTTGTTGGCTCTAATAGCCAATCATGAAACAAGGGGATCATCGAATTAGACTAAACAAATATTCAAAGGGAAATTATATTAAATAAATTGTATCGTACAAAATGGTCACTATATATAATGACGGTGGTCATAAAAAAAATTATATTTGAGAATTTTGTTCAAACCATCACCATAACTATCTATGAATCTTTAAATGAATATTCATCCTTATTTTTAGTAATTTCTCCCAATATCTCAATATTCCATGTTTAATATAAATCATTACTTTTTCATTTCATAATTTAGACATTAAATATAATTCACAAGTAAGATTTATTCCATCACCCTCCATGCCTCCAAAGAGAAAGACCCATTGTTGAACTGTATGATGAAGGCACTTTCCTGGCTCAATGATTGTACCATTTTGAATGGAAAAATAAATTATCATGAAAATCTAGTTAAAACTCAAGGGAAAGAGAAATGAAAGCATTAATATTATAACACCCATTTCCAATTCAAGCAGCAATGGTACCGGTATACTGAGTAGTGCCACACAATAGATGGCTTCCTAGTGTGTAGATGAAATGTTGAAGGGAATGGCATTGGTACCAGCAAATTATGTTGAGAATGAATATGGTAATGGAGTACTTCTACGACCTAGGAAATAAAGGCACAAAATAAGACACCACCTCGGGGTATATTCCAATGTTGAAGAGATTTCATAGCTAAAGTTAAAATAAAAACCAAAAATTTTAATTAAAACAACGTTTTAATGCACAACCTAGCAAACAAATATAGAATTTATCAACTATATCAAGTGTGGCAGCCAAACCTAGCACAGGGTGATGAATTATGGTATAAAATTATGATCCAATGATAATATACAAGATGACACCTTCTTCAACAAAGAGAATATGACCCTATCTTCGATCTAATCTGATCTTGTAGATCTAATTTAAATCACACTACCTCTCAAAAAAAGACAAGGATGGTGAAAATTGCGATACCATGAAATTTTTTAAAACAATATCCCATGAACTAAAAACAACCTTAAAATACCAAAAAAAAACTTCTACAAAAGAGAATGCAAAATAATCTATTAAATCTATTATATAGAAAATGTAAATGTGTGTTTCTATATATAGTATTGAAAAAATCCTAACATATAGCAAATGGGTAGGTAGCACACTCAGGCAACTAGTGGCGCCTATATCAACTTGCAATTAACACAAGTTGTATGCATTAATAAAAGACTCTTTAAAAAATGTCAACACTTTAGAAATATAACACTAACAAGTTTGATCTATTCTCTCTTTAGCAATATCAATTACTTCTATCTGCATATGTACACATGATTTAAATGGTAAGTTTTATTAAAATAAAATGCACACCAATTATATTAATAAAGAGAAAATTCATATAAATAATTATATCATAAAAATATTATTATTCATAAAATGATCTTAATATTATAATATACATAAATTGATTAATTGATGATAAACAGATTTGAAAAATCATCTAATATAATGATATTTTGATTCATATATTCGCAATTTCATCATCAACTTTTTTGTCTAGGATAAAAATTTAATAAAATTTAAAATATTAAAAAATTTACTTATTATCTTATTTTTATATTTTAAATATTTAAAAAATATATATTTGAATAATTCAAAGTTAAAAGTGCCGGTATTAATTTATTTTTATATTCTAAATATTTAAAAATACATATTTAAATCATTCAAAGTTAAAAGAGATATTGAAATGATCATAAAAATCTCCAATTTCAATATTAATCAAAGTTAAAAGAGATTGAAATTATCATAAAAATCTCCAATTTCAATATTGATTTGGAAATTTGATCTCTAGATTTTTTTATAAATATTATTTATAATTAAAAAAAACATGAAAAATATGATAATATTTGTTTTATAATTCAATGTATTTATTTATTAATTATATTTACACCGTAAGGCATTTCCCTCTAAAATCAAATCCCATCTCTGCCCACCTATCATTCTTGTAAACAATACGATTATATGTTGGACGATTACAAAAATTTCAGCCTTTTGATCAGAATAGTTACAAAATGGTTACAAATTAGTTGATTAGTTGTGAAAAGGGTTTGCGCACTAGTCGGCATAACTGATTAGCTCATTGTGGCAATGGAAAATCAGGCGTGGCGAGCCTCCTTCTTTACTTACGATAAGGGAAGGTTGTTTTACGACAGGGAAAAAGGAGTCGAGAATGTTTTTATATAGGTTATGCAGATAAATCATGGTAGTGGTGATGACCAGGGAGCGCTAGACATTGAAATTGTTTGCGCACCAAAGACCACCTTTATGGTACATTTCTTAGAGAAATATAAGCCCGTTAAGCAACTTAACCATCACAAATTTGGTTCTAATTATTTTGTTTTTGGGCTCCTAATGCACAATGTTCCGAACTAATAGATGCAGGCCAGGGTATGTCTTCTCACATTAATAGTACACATTAGTTTTTCATGGTATAAACGCTGACCATGTTTTCCTGTGATCCACCTGCGGGATTGGAATACTTGCACATGGGTGATTTCGATTTGTCAAAGATGACAATTGATGGGGAGGCTTCTCACATTACCACTGCGTTAAAAGGAATGGAACGATGCCTCTAAGATACTTATTTGAATTAGTGCGAAGAAGAAATAACTTAATGTGTGAGAAACAAACTAAGCGGTAGATTGGTTAACCAAGAAAATGAAGCAAACTTTGGCTAAACTTATAGTATTTCTAGTAAAATTAAGTAGCAGCCTAGTCTCCAAAAGAAAACCCTGAAGAAACTTTTGGGCTTAAGCAGGAGTGGCGCTCAGGGAGGGAAACTCTAACAAGGACTTAATCCAATAAAATTCGCTAGATAAAGCTGAGCGCTAAAGCGGGTTATAAAAGAGCAAAAGCTCTCTCCATAAGGAATAAACACTACCCACTTCTTTAACTTATAAACCCAATAGCAGTAAAAGAAAATAACTGATGGATTGCTTGCTGGTTCCAATGAAAATTTTCCTAGTTTGATTGCAATATCTTCTATGTCTCCAGTTTGGTCTCTTGTCAACTCCGTGAGGTCATCAGTCATTAAATCTTCACCTTGTGCAATAATGGAATGCTTGTAATTGTTGTCCCAAACTTGTAATACTTCTGCCTTGCTGCAATTCTTTATCTACTCACTGTTTTCATGAATGAAACAAGGTATATAGAATCGGCGCAAAAAATTCTTGAAGGCACACACATTTGAATATTATAAAAGCGCACCATATAATCGGTGAGCGCACAACATTTCAAAGTTTTTGTAACTTATACAATACACCGGACAACCTTCTAATAAACAACATAACTCACACCATTTTAACATTACAAATCAACACTATTGGAATTATAGTTGCAGCGTATGGATTTTTTATTGGACAGCGCACTATATACGGTTGTTTCAATTGCCACGGTACCATTAATTGCCTATGTAATTGCCACAACGTTCAAACAAAAATTACAACATACATATCATGGAATGGACAGTATACGCCCGCTGGGTTAAAGAACGCCCCAATCTTTGTTTTCTACCATAAAAAGTTTATGAACAGTGCGGAGAATGTCTCCCTTATTACACAGCTACTACATACAGTCCCGTGCTCCCATTCTCTATCCAAGACACTCTGCTTTTTCCTCCTTGGAGAGCTACAAATACATTCATTTTTTCCCATTGTTCATTCCTAAAATTTCTAATTCCAGACTTTTACCTGAAAGGAAATCTTTCCTACTTGGAAGCTGAGTTTTACATCTTTTTCCTTCTTAACCATAGCTGCCTTATTACAAAAGCAGTCACATATAGAAAGTAGCAATACATAGTAACTTAGCTTTTCTCTATTTTTTCCATAACACTAATCTAGCATGCCTTATTCTATCTAGAAAAGATGGCATGTTTTATTCCTTATCTATTTTCTAAATTTAACTAAAAAAACATAGGAATAGTACGCTAAGGATCCCACTCCTTGCCTGTAGATTTTTTTGATTTTTCTGGAATAAATCAGAAGATTTTTCCTATGAATCAGATGCTCCTGCATCAGACTCCTGAGGAAAAAAATCTTCATGGGCTCCTGTCCATGAGTTGGTCTATAGATTTGCCCAGTTTCTGTAGAACATCTTTTGTAACCCAAGTAGCTTTAGTGATTAGCCATCCTTTCCATTTGACCAAATACTGGAAGTATTCCCGTCTCCTTGTCTTCTTGTGCACCTGCTTGTCTAGAATTCTTTCTGGTTGTAAATTCCTTGCCGTGGGCAGTTGTTTTACCCAGTTAACCTCTGTAGTCTCTTGATCCTGTATTGCACCATCTGTAGCTTTATCTTCATATTTATACAAGTCTTCAACATTAGAAATTGGCGATATTCCCACACCCGGTGGCAATTCAATCTCATAAGCATTTGCAGAGAACTTCCTCAGTATCTTTCATGGTCCAATTTTCTTAGACTTCAACTTATTATATTCACCTTTTGGAAATCTCTCCTTCTTGAGATGTGCTAACACCAAGTATCCAACTTCAAAATGCACTTCTCTTCTCTTCATGTTTGCTCTAGTTTTGTACTTGATGTTGCTATCTTGCAGCCGCTGTTTCACCTGTTCAAGAGTTGATTGCTTCCTGGAAGCAAAGTCTTCACCTTCTGCACTCCTCATTTCTTCTTTCCCCAAATTTCTTAGTTCAGATATTCCTCTAGGATGCATTCCATAAACAATATGGAATGGACTTTGTCTTGTACTCCTGTTTGGCGAATCATTATATGCATACTCAACTTGTGGCAATACTTGATCCCATTGCTTTGGATGCTCTGCAGTAAGGCTCCTCAAAAGATTGCCTAAAATTCTGTTCACAACATCAGTCTATCCATCAGTCTGAGGATGATAGGCTGAGATGAAACTTAGCTTAGTTCCCAACTTCTTCCATAATGTTCTCCAGAAATGTCCCACGAACTTTGAATCCCTGTCTGAAACAATGCTTTTGGGAAACCCATGCAATCTTACAATTTCTTTGAAAAACAAGTTAGCAATGTGAGAAGCATCACTAGTTTTATAACAGGGAATAAAGTGTGCCATTTATGAAAATCTATCTACTGCAACAAAGATTGAATCATACCCTCTTTGATTTTTTGGCAATCCCAACAAAAAATCCATGCTTATCATATCCCAAGACCTATCTGGAATGGGCAATGGAATATATAATCTGGTATTCTGGCTTCTTCCTTTTGCATACTGGCAAACCTTACAATTTCTTACATACTTCTCCACCTCAGATTTTATTCTTGGCCAGAAATAAAACCTGTTGAGCTCCTCCAAAGTCTTCTCCATACCAAAATGACCTGCAAGTCCTCCACTATGCTTTTCTTTGATTAAATTTTCCCTCGTCGAACAGACTGGTATGCACAGATGATTTTTCTTGAACAACAAACCATCCTGTAGAAAATAATCCAATCATTTGCTCCTATCTGCCAAAGCTAGATTCCTGCAAGCTTCAAATGCCTCTTTAAAATCTGAATCATTTTCGTATAACTCCTTGAGAAAATCAAAACCCACCACTTGGATTTGACTTTCCTGCAACAAAACATTCCTTCTACTTAAGGCATCTGCAACTTTGTTTGACTGTCCAATTATATGCTTCAACACAAAATGAAAGCTTTGAAGATATTCCACCCATTTAGCATGTCTCTGGCTGAGCTTTGGTTGCTACATGATAAACTGCAAAGCATGGTTATCTGAATAGAGAATAAATTCTTTTGACATCAAATAATGTCGCCACTTCTTCAATGCCTGCACAACTGCATAAAACTCCTTATCATAAGAAGAATATTTCCTTTTTGCATCATTTAGCTTTTCACTGAAATAAGCTATCGGTCTATCTTCTTGGCTCAACACTCCTCCAATTGCTTTTGCACTGGCATCACACTTAACTTGAAAGGTTTTGTTAAAATCAGGAAGAACCAAAACAGGATTTTCAGTTACTTTCTTCTTTAACAACTGGAAATTCTTCTCTGCTTCAACAGTCCACTTAAATGGCTGTTTATCTTTCTTTATGGTCTCAATAATAGGTGCATTAATCTTACTAAAATTCTTAATGAATTTTCTGTAAAAACTAGAAAGACCATGAAAACTCCTTACCTCAAAAGCACTTTTGGGTGAAGGCCACTCCACAATTGCTTTGATATTTTCTGGATCCATCTTTAATCCTTCAGCTGAAATCACAAATCCCAAGTACACCAACTCTTCTTTCAGGAATAAACTTTCACTCTTACTTTTCGATCCAACCTCATAAGATAGGCTTTATTAATTGTAAATTGAATAAACAGATAAAATAGGATATTACAACGAAGGTAAGGAATATAATGTTACAAATAAATTATCATACCTTTAATAAACCTTCTTGTATATAGTTAGTTATTAATTTAACAACTTATTACCTTTAAAATTATAGTTTTATTCATTTATGCTTATTTTAACCTAGCATCCCATTTTTTGGAATATAAATAGAATTTAAGTAACCTTTAGTATTACTATATTAATTAACATAAAGTAATTTAATTAAACAAATCACTTGGGATTCTATTCATTTTACCTAATTTTGGTCATTTCTAGAAATAAAATAATATAATATTATAATAAGAATGAAAATTAATTATTAAATAATTAATATATTATTAAATTAATTAATAAGAAATTATTATTAAAATATTATAATTAACATAAAGAATTAATTAAAATAAATCATTGGAATTCATTCATTTTACCTAATTTTGGTCATTTCTAGAAATAAAATAATATTAATATTATAAAAATAATGAGAATATTTAATTTTATTAATATAATTTTACCTTGGTCCAAGAGTCAAAAATAGTCGTTTTGTAGCCGTTGGAGTCTCTGCTCTGTCTATTTAACATGCGATGCCAGATCTGCTTCTTCAACTTGTCCTGACGATGAACCACACTAGTTGGTTCGAAACACGTCGACAAAGGTCTCTTTCATGTGATTTACGCCGAAGCTCTTCTTAACAACTATGATGGATCACAGAAGCCTGAATTCTACAGATAAAAAAATTGTCAAAACAATATTATCTCGTGTGAAGTCAGGGGAATTATTATTGGAGGAGATGTCTGAAGAATTTCAAAAGTAAGTTTGTTGAATTATTTTTATTTATTTCTAGATTATATTTATCTTTTAAATAAAACATGTTGTTCTTAGTAGTATTTCTTATACAAATTATTATATTAACTTTTTGTTACTTTATTTATGCAGTCACAAAATTTACATGAAAATTCAAAAACAAATGGTTAGATTGTTGAATGAAGATAGTTGGGATGATGTTGTACGCAACTATCTAGATTCAAGTTCTACATCAACATTAAAATCTTTTTATCTTGCATTTAAAAAGGTATCTTGATTTATACATTCATTTTTATTCATCTGTGTACTATTTTTAATTTATAACTTACACATATATTTGTTCATTTTATAAAAAATGAGGAAGGATGATACTGGAGCGCCAGATAGTTTCAAAACCTTTATTGAAAAAATAAAGATCGAAAGACTAAGGAAACAACGTATTAAGAATGTTGAACTCGATCCAACTCTTAATCATTTCATTTGGAATGGGCTAGACACCATTCAATATCAAGTAATACAAGGCGACTGTGAAGACATTGCTAAACTCATACCTAAAAGGGATTATGCCCTAGTCATTGCAGATATTCCCCATGGTTTCAATATTCCAAACATTGACTATGATAGCGACCTTTATACTTATGAAGCTCTTAGTAAAGTGGTTGTGGGATTTGTAGAAGTCACATCGTCAACATTATGGAGATTTGTGACATTTCATTCAGACACACAATTGGCAATGATATTGTCAAGCTTCAAGGGGAAAACAAATTCAAGGATGCAGCTTACATGGTAAGACGTTTAAAATCTATATTTGATTAATGTTGAAAAATTCATTTATGTACAAGTTAATTGAACTTTTACTGTTTCATGTTACAGGCAAAAGTCAAATCTTCTTAACGATGAAGATCAACAATTCATAAATGATTGTGAGTTCATTCATATTGATAGTTGGGTTAAAGATGATAGCCATATGTCTATGATTTTTAATCGGGTAGACGGAAAGAGTCATAGCCAAATACTGACTTATGATGTTGTTGTGAGAAACCTAACATATGAAGACAAAGAAGCAAAAGGAGAGATAGTTAACATTTATCAAAAACCACAATTATTGATTAGCTATCTTATAGACATATGTTCAAATGAAGGAGATTGGGTTCTGGATTTATTTTCTGGCTCAGGTAAGTTTTATTATATGGATTTGAATTTCAATATGTTATTTTTCAATTAATATGTCATTGTACTAATTTAGTTCATTATTTATTTTGTGCTTGATAATTAGGTACAACACTAGCATGTTGCCTTCAAAAAGGAAGAAATTGCATTGCAATTGAAAAAGATCCAATACAGTGTAATTTCATTCAGCAAAGAATTAATGCTCTTCAATTTCTTCCAGATGCAATGCAAGAAATTGGGTTGAAGAAAGGGGACTTTAGTGAATCACGTGTGGCAAAAAAGGCAAAGGAACCCAACCACCATTACATGGAATGTTTGAAAAGACATACATTGGGAGATTCGCAGACATCAAAGATCCATTAGAAGAGGAAAATGAGCAAAAGGAAGCAGAAAATATTGTGGAAGAAGACAATGATGAAACCCTAGAGGACGAAGAGTTTGGATTACGTGACATTGTTGATTAAATTTAAGCCATGCTTGGAAATAAAGATTTGCAATGTTTTGACTTTGACATTTTATGGGAAGAATAAATACTCAATTAGGGTTGTTATGCGTTCAATATTTGTAATATGTGATTTTCGCATTGATTTAAAAGTTAATCATTATTTTTTGAAAAAACAAAGTGATTATTATTATTTTTTTGACATGAAATTCATAAAAAAAAAACTATTATTTAACCATTTTAATTAAAATTTTCCTATAAAAATTGTGATTTTGACATGTCAATTCTAGCAAAAAATTATCAAAACGTGTAGGTTTTTTGTTATATCTATGTTAAAAATGGTTATTTTTATGTCCATATTGTTAAAAATATTGTTTTTAGAAACAATTATTTCATGTGGATTAAAAAATTAATAAAGGATGTATAAATATGTAGAATATCGAAAATTCAAAATATCGACTTTCTAATTTTAAAATGCAAAACAATAAAAACCTAACTACAAAAAAATTAAAATTAAAATAAAAAACAAGAGAATATGAAGAAAATGACCACTTCAAAAATGATTAAATTTACAAAATAATTATTTACATTTCATACATTAGAAAATTTAAAGTCAAAAAATATGTCTTTTAAAAAAAGTGTCTGATGCAGAATACCCACTTTTTAAATCAACATGAACATCACTACCATTCTAAAACATAATGTACATAAAAAAAATTAAAGTGCCAAAAACTATGCTCTAAAACAAACATGTGTGTTCTGCATCACCCCTTTTCGAAATTAGGTCACTTTTTTGCTATCTCTATGAAACGAGTAATAGTATCAGTTCTCGTTTCAAAGTTTATATAGATTAAAGAATCTCATTATAATTCTATAATATTTAATTCGCAGTTTACTTTTATGTTATAAAATTAAAGAAGAATTTCACAGTTAAAAAAAAAATTAGAATAAATGTAGGTAGATTTTGCAAATATTTGAGATATCTTGTGTATGGAGGGAGAAATACTCATTATCTTTCACCAACCCCCATTCCATACATAAAATTTGGTTAAATTTGATGAAATATTGATAAATATGGTCAAAAATATTTTAAATTCAAGCATGGATGGAAGAGGTCAATGTATCAGATTCTACCCCCTTCGAGCCATTATTTATGTTCTAACAAAGGTGATGAAATTTTACTAATCTTGGGACAACTTTTTTCTTGTTTTCAAATATTTTACATGGGAGGAGAATGGTAAATATATAGCATCACCACCCCATTTAGGGGTTATTCCTATATTTTCTCCTTTTCCATTATCACCAAAATTGATGAAATTTCTCAACTTTTCTCCAATTAACCAAAACTTGAGCATTTCTTAGCAATCCTAAAAATGGAGGGATGGGTGTTGATGTTAGAAATACAATTGCAGAAGTTTTCTCCAATTAACCAAAACTTGAGGATTTCTTAGCAATCATAAGCATGGAGCAATGAGGGTTCATGTTAGAAATCCACCTTGGAGGTGGCGACACCTATCCTAGGAATTTATCCCCATTACCCAAAATTTCTAAATATTTGGAAACATTTCACCAATTTGCTTAAAATTCAAAGCAAACAAGGGTGAAGGAAGTGCGGTGAAGGTACGTCCAAGCCAATTATAATCATTTCACTCCATCCTTATAAGATTCATATTTAAAAATATTTAGTAAAATTTCCCTAAAGCTTGCTAAATTTTGAACAATATTCACATAGAGGGAGAGGAAATTATGCTAAGAATGTTTCTTGTTTGGGTGGTGAGGTGGGGGAGATCACCTCAAATTATCCCTCGAATAACCCACCTTTCATGCATAAATTCCAAATTATATGGTAGTTGAATAATTTTCATAATTTAGAGAAAAATGAAAATTTTTAAATATAATTCTTGGAAAAGAAATTTTTATACTAAAACCACAAAAAATACGTAAATATAAAATGAAATGAGTGGACATAATATATCACCTATGATGGAAAAAGAAAAAGAAAGAAAGAAAAAATATTGAAAAAAATAGAAATAAAAATATTATTATTACCTCAAAATAGGAATAAAAATATATCATTTTTTTCTTCTAAATATCTAATATTAATATCAACATATTTTTCCATATATGTGGGTGACATCAACCACAACATTGTCCCACCCGAGTCCCCATGGATTTCAAACCATTGAGCTTTGAGAACATGCCATGGCAACACTTGCATGTTATAATAAATAAAAACCCTACCAGGAATTCATGTTAAGAGTTAAGGTGGCCACCATGTATTAGCAAGGCATTAACTGCCTGAACGCACTTAGCATTCTGGTCAGTCATTCCCTTGGCTATATCTCATGTTATGGAAAGCTCTCCAACTCACTCAATCTTCTTCCATGGGGAAATTTCTACCCTACTCCAAATCCGAGCCCATCATTTCCTGCAAGCCATCACCACTGCGTGAATGTTCACACCCTTCCTAGTTTGCATATCCATTCCCATTGTTTAATACCTCCTTTTTGATGCATGCTCACTCATTTCTCTTGATGCTCATGTTAACAATCCCTCTATCATTTGCACAACCTTGCTCTCTGGCTTGATGGTTCGAGAACGTGGTCACCATTATCACAGTGGTCATGGAAGAGGTAGGGCTTCATGCCTACATTCATATGGATTGGGAGTAAACTTATTCTATCTAAGTATTCTGTAAAGGCACCATAGACAAGTCATGGATCTTGAAGTTGTCGAGCTCTAATTCATGGGTGATAATTCCTAGGCACTAAGGAACATCTTGGGTCATCTTGTTAGGTCCCTATAATACTAGTGTATTCTCTTATTAGTATTTTCATTGTAGCCCTTATTTTTATTGTTATGCCCCATAGAAGCCCAATATTGTTATTGTTGTGCCCTTACATTATTATTGTTATTTCGGCTCTAATTATATTGTGACCCTTTAGACTCCTATATATAGAAAGGATGTTTTGACATTTGTATCATCCAAGAATTGTTCAGTTGTGTAATGTAAAGGAAGTTTCCCCATCGAAGAGGCTTATTTTGAAGTCGTTGATATATATTTTCTTCTATTTTATGAGTTGGTTGCACAACATTTGGTATCAGAGCTTTGGATTCTAGGGTTTCGCTACTCCAAACAGGTCATCGCGGAATTTTCACTATAACTTTTTTTTCTACGACGTTTCAGAAGATGAATTTAAAATTCATTTGAGCTGCAATATTGATGAAACTCGGGTCCGAATTTAAGACCTTTTCTCGCTATATTTTAGGAGATATGATCCAAGGAAGTTAGGGTTTTTGCATGCTCCCGAATTAGATCCCAAATAGGTGACCTTGGGAAACTCATCATAACTTTCACTCTAAGTATCAGATTGAAATTTAGTAAGAAGTTACAGAAAGAGGATGGACGATAGTTTTTTGTGTATCATTTTTAGGTCCAAAGGTCGAAACAGTGACACGTGGAACATTGTACAAGTCCGCTCTACTGAACTAGTCTATAATCAGGTCATCGTGGGAGATTTGACATAACTCTTTCTTGAAGAATCCAATATTGATCAGACTCGTGGGTTATAAAGAGGACTTAGAGGGCTACCATAGGACAAAATTTCAAACCTTGGAGATCCGAAATTATAGAGATACAACAGATTTAATATCGAGCTCCTACAAAGTGACAAAAAAGTGTGTAGGTTTTTTTTTTTTTTTTTTTTTTTTTATAATTTGCATGAATTTGGTTTGAAAAAATAGTTTGAAGTGATTCGAAGGGCATAGTGAGGCATAATTATCATTAATTGATACCTCGAATAAAGAAAATGGAAACACCTAGTAAGAAACGTGAAATCTCTACCATGACTCATGAATTAGAGGAAGAAATGCAACATAATATATCAAAACTAGGAGACCAAGTACAACAATTTTCACTCTCACAAAAATTAATAGAAGCTAATATGGATGGTTTAAAGAAAGGCATGGAAGCTAAGATGAATGGCATCGAAACTAAGATGGATGGTGTGGAAGCTAAAATGGATGGCATGGAGGCTAAGATGGAAGGTATAGAAACAAAACTTAAATGCAACATTTGAATATATATTTCACAAAGTTGATAAAAAAAATGCTTACTAATGGTGAAAGGGTAGTAAATGAAACTCATGATGAAAAAAAAAGAAATGTTAATCATTATTTCATAGAATCTAACATTGGATTGAAGACCCACCACGTTCAAAAGATCGATATGAGGAAGTTTGATGGCAAGGATCTTGTAACATCGATACTACAGATGGAGCAATATTTCGATCTCCATAATGTGAAAAACATACAAAAGGTATGCATTGCATCTTTATATTTGTAACCCATTCAGTTTTTATGGTATCGATGGATATTCTCTCATAAAAAAATTGTCACTTGGGCAACTTTTACGGAAGAAATGATAGCACATTATGAGGATACAAAAAACAACACCTTTTTTAGTCAATTGATAAATCTCAAACAAAAGGGTTCAATAGTGGATCACATTGAGGACTTCCAAAAATTGAATATAAGGGTAAAATATATTCCAGAGGAGAATAGGATTGATGTGTTCATAGGGAATTTAAAGGATAACATCCAATATGAGGTTCGCCTTTGGGAACCTAATTCATTAGAGAAGACAATCAGGTTGGCAAGAAAAATTGAAAAAAAAATTATGGGAACAAGGAAGCCTACCACTCACAACTATAAAGATGGAAGTGTTGTTTCCCCTAGCCTTCCATAACCTACAAGAATGACTCCACAAAAATTGGAAGAAAAAGGAAAAAAATGGCTTTGTTATAGTTGTGATAGAAAATACACTAAAGATCATAAGTGTGTTGAGAAGAAATTATTTTACATAGATTGTGAATAGGAGGAAGAAAAGGAACAATAAATGTCAAAATAAGAGCATATACACCAGGAACAAACCCTATAGGAAGAAGAAATGAATCCGACCATATTTTGTAATGCATTGGCTGAAATTACCATTCCTCAAACTCTCAAGATAGAAGGTCATATCAAAAAGAAAAAGGTAATAATGTTGATTGATTTGGGAAGTACCCATAATTTTATTCATTGTAAGATAGCCAAGGAATTGAATTGCTTCCTATATTCAGCGCCAGAGTGTCAAGTGATGGTTGCAAGTGGAGGAACCATAAATTGCTCTAGAAAGTGCCAAAATATCAAGCTATCCATGGGAGAATATGTATTGAATTGCCCAATCCTTTCCATTCCAATGGGTGGTGCTGATGTTGTACTTGGCATCCAATGGCTACAATCCCTGGGTACAATAGCTTTTAATTTTAAAGAACTTTTCATGAAATTTTCTTCGGAAGGAAAGGATGTTGAATTAAAGGATATCATAGGGAAAACAGGAAAGATAATCAACTCTAAAGGAATGAAAAATATTTTAAAGAAAGAATAACGAGACATAATTGCACAATTATGTTCGCTAAAAGTTCCCACAATGAAATCATTTATTTCTCCAGATCTCCAAAAAGTCTTGGACAATCATTCCAAGGTATTTGAGGCTCCCAAAGGCATCCCACCTATTCGTGATCATGAACATACTATTCATTTGATTCCAAGAAGTTTTCCTCCAAACATCAGGCCTTCTAGATATCGCTATGCCCAAAAGAGTGAAATTGAATGTATGGTTGCAAAATTGCTAGAGGCTGGTATAATTCAACCTAGTCAAAGTTCTTTCTCTACTCCAATAATATTGGTGCACAAAAAGGATGGATCATGGCACATGTGTCCATATTATAGGTAGCTCAACAAGCTCACTATTAAAGATAAATTTCCCATTACTGTCATTGATGAATTATGGGATGAATTGCATGGATCAATTTGCTTCACCAACTTGGATCTTTGTCCAGGATATCATCAAATCAGAATGAAGACTGAAGACATTCCAAAAACAACATTTAGAACTCACGAGGGTCATTATGAATTTTTGGTCATGATTTCTAGCCTTACTAATGCACCTTCTACATTTCAAGGTTTGATGAATTCCATTTTCAAAACCTTCCTTAGAAAATTTGTGTTAG
>APFE031422184.1:62486-80534 GCA_000404065.3 Pinus taeda | reverse complement strand
GAGAAACTTCAATATTGAATCCAAATATTATTCTTCTAAATAAATAGTTCATTCATTTGAATTAAAGTTAGCAAATTATGTTTAATGAATTTCAAGGAAATCATTAATGAAAACATAAAAAAGATATAGCAAACCTTTCTTGCTACATAGCTATCAAGGAAAAATAACATGTGGTTAGTGATTATAAATTTAAGAATTTGAAGAAATTTCAGACCCACTACATTAAATATTTAAATAATTGAAGAATTCTATGAAATAAGTGGAAAGTAAAATAATTAATCATAAAATGGGTTAAGTTTAAAGATGAGTTGATTTAAAGATTAGTTAAATTATTTCGATTTATTTTAAAAATTAGTAATATGAAAATTTGATGATTGAATTTAGAAATTTTAATATATATATATAAATTTGTGATTAATTTTTTTATTTAAAAAAAATTTGCATAAAATTTTTCATATTTAATAAATCTGGAATTAAAATAGAATATTGTAATATCTCAATGAAATAATAATATTTATTTCAACCATGCAAAATCAAGAAATAGTTAAAAAAATTAATTGTAATTTAATTGAATCGATTATGAAGTAGGGAATTAGTTCCAAAATCTAATTGTAAAATAATTCTTGCAAAGACAAGGAGCACAAGATTTGCAAAGGGAGGAAATAAAATGAGGGGTGCCATTATCGTAGATGGACAAACCATTCTGGATGGAGCTACTCATTAGGTTGGGTTTGCAAGCTTTTGCTCCAGTGATCACCATTGTTTTTTAGGAATGTTAATGTTACTGTTAATGTTAAGAAATATTTTATCCATCGCAGTTACCCTGGAAAAGTCAGCGAATACAAATTCAGTGACGCGGTTATCATCACAATCAGAGAGGTGAAGATTTTATTTAACGTTGGTATTGTGTTGAACATGGGGGTTTATGGAAAATATCACCTTAGAGATTGCGGGAGCGTACTAGTCGGCGGCCATTCGAAGGAGAACAATCTACACAGTGGCCAAGAGGAGTTCAGGGCAAGATGTAGTCCATCTTTTCTTGAAGAAATCCCTAGAATGCTAAAGCATTTAGTATTTTTTTTTGGGAAACGATTCACAAATTTTTGTGTTCAGCAATTTAGGTTGAATATGTGTTTAATGCATACAAATGACATTACCTGGCATAGATTTTCTTGGAAAAGAAAAAATATTGAATGCAAGAAATGAATGATTAAGTTGTTAGTTTCGATGAAAAAATTATACATTGTATTTTTAAAATATAATCCACGTTATTGTGGTTATTTTTTTCTTGAAAATGAAAATAAGTTAAAGATAGTAATTTTCACATCCATGTTATTGGGGTTATGTTTTCTTAAAAATGAAAATAAGTTAAAGAGGGTAATTATTGAAATCTTTCCATGGCTGATAAAAAATAAAAGAGAAAAGTTAATCAAATTAATTTTCTTGGAAGGGTTTTCATGAATTTGTATGCATAGATTACTCTTGTTATTTATTTAAAAACGTTAAGGCTTTGAGTGCATAATAATTGCATAGGAATTTGTGCGTGAATACATGAAAAATTTGTATGCATAGATTACTCTCTTGTTTATTTAAAAACTTCAAGGATTTGAGTGCATAATGATTACATAGGAATTTGTGCATGAATACATGAAAATAAAGATTATTTCTTTTAAAAGATGCATATGAATCTTATACATACAAGAATAAGAACGATTTGAGTGTAGAATGATTGCATAGGAATTTGTGCATGAATACATCAAAATAAACATGGTTTCTTTTAAAAGATGCATATGAACCTTGTCTATACAAGAATAAAAACGCATGCTTGTTTCTTGAAAGGATTATGTGCATTGAAGCAAAGACGATTTTGTTAAAATAAAATCACGTGTTTGCATGCACAAAGGGTAGTTATTGTGATGTAGAAAATATGTTTTTGAGTGTAAACAAGAAAGTTATTATAATAATTTTCTTGGAAAGAATAGTCCAAGATTGCCCGGCTAGATAAATTGTGTTGATTTCTTGATTTAGGTGCATAAAAAGTTAAGTTAACATTGTTATTGTTGCATGGTTTTTATGCATAAATGATAGTTATCTATAGTAATTTCTTGAAAATGAAGCAGGAGAAACTTGCATGTAGAAAGATAGAGAAAAGATGTTATATTGACTTCCTTTGAAGAAGAAATATGTAATTGTTTACATGAAAATGTTAGATAAATTGTGTTGATTTCTTGATTTAGGTGCATAAAAGGTTAACTTAACCTTGTTATTGTTGCGTGGTTTTTATGCACAAATGATTGTTATCTATGGTAATTTCTTGAAAATGAAGCATGATCTATGGTAATTTCTTGAAAATGAAGCATGAGAAACTTGCATGTAGAAAGGTAGAGAAAAGAGGTTATATTGACTTCCTTTGAAGAAGAAGTATGTAATTATTTACATGAAAATAATAGATAATGATGGTAGAATTACAAAGAAAGGAATATGTGTTGAGTACACTAAAGAAGGGATATTACTATAAGCTCTTGCATGCACAAATAATATCCATGGTGCTATAAAAAAATCTTCTTTGCATGGATAGAAGTTGAGCTATATTTCTTTAGGAAAATTATATGTGGTTACTTTTAAGCTATCATAATTGTTATCTTAAGTTTCTTTTGGAATAAGGTGTATATGCGTGTAAGACTTATGTTAGCATTTGTTTGGAATAATATACATTTGCATGTAGGAAACAATAATGTGTTGTGTTAAGCCTACATTGGGAAAGATCATTTTTGAAAGTATATGCATTTGCATGCATAGGAATAACATTCACTAAGTTAATTTACTTTACCTATTTGCATGCACCAAAAGTAGTAGCTGAAGGGATGGTTCTTTTGTTAAAGTTGAAGTAACTTGAATGCACAATGTGTTAGTTTATTTTGGATAGCTCTAGTGATTTTTCTTGTACGAATGTGTGCATGTGCGAGAAGGGTCATAACAATGTGGGATTTATTTTGACATCCTTGATAATTATTTGCTTACACTTAATGCATGAGTAGTGAGGTTAAAAGAAGCATGTTGTGAAATTATATTTACATCTCATGTAGGCACATGAATAGATGTTAAAAGTTCGCTTTTAAATATTGATTATTGGTTGATTAACATTTTATCTAATCATGATATCAAAGATTATTAATGACAACAATGACAGTAAAGGATGGCGACTTGTGCAAATGATAGATTATGTTTAACATGGTGGCAGGTAAAGAATTAATGGTCCATGCAAATGATCGTGAGTTGCAGGATGGTTTGTTGAAGGAACAAATAGGCCACAAAGATATAAAGATCGAATATTTGTGGTTAAATGATATCATGATGATTGTTATAGATTTTAGCTAAACACTTTGTATTTAAATGACATTTCATTGTAATATTTTATGACAATGATTAAGCGATGGAATCCCTTCTAAGCCATTGAGTGAGGGGTAAACACCCTTACAAGCGTCTAATAATAAAATTAAATGTTTGTTGGTTTTCACCCTACAGGGTTTCCAGGGTATATCAATGTCCCATGTTTTGATTGACTATTGTGTCAATTTGATGATGTTAATTCCTTTCCTGATGTGACGTTCATAATATCAAGTATGTGATTAATTAATATGGTTAAGGGAATCATGAAATAGATGCAAGGTTAATATACTACAACAGTGGTTGTTAATAGCTATGAAACTTATTATTCCTCTATTAAAATTTAATCTATGTACTGCTGAACATTTTATCTAATGGTTAATGAAGATCTGGAATAATGATTTAAATAATTACTCGTGGGTAATTTGTGTAAAAATTTTCTAACTCCCTACATTTTCATATTAGGGTACTGGGGGATGTTACAAGTGGCATCAAAGTTCAAGGTTGCAGCACTGGTGCTTTTGGGAATTGTTAAGTAGAAAATAAATTGAGTTATGCTACTAGTGGGCATCAGTTCAGGTATGATTCTAAAAATTTATATATGCAATATATGCAATATACTATGTTGACTTGGGATGCATGATGCATGTTTATAACCACATTGAAGAGTAATAATTAATAAAGTCTACTAAAAAACTATGTCCATGACATTTGAATCTAGTTGAGGATAAAAGACAATAAAATCTTTGTTGCACTTATGAACAACCTGAGTACTCACTAGTGAAAGTGAGAATCAACTACCTACCTTTGAAAATGTGAAAATAATAATGATTTAACAAACATGACTAAAGTTACAATGGACCATTGATAAAGAATAAATGCATGAACAAAAAATATGGGGAATTTCCTTAAAGAGGACGATAGAGTGTTTTAAAGGGACATTGAAAGAACCCCTCTCATTGTTAAAAATAAACCATGAGTCAAGCAGTGAGACTTGACTATAATAACTAGTTGCTGATTGAATTTTGTAATGAATGGCTAGTCAGTGTTGTAGGGATAACTATTGAAACTTATGTGCATTGATTGGATTTGATTTAATCATATTACAAGTTGTAGACAAGTGATTATGGTAGTTATTTCATGTACCAGTCCATTGGTAATAGGGCATTGTGGGAATTGGAAATGTTGGATTGTTATCCTAACTGTTATTTCCGTTTACACATTAATGAATATTTGCATATACCTTTATGCATGAAAGTATTGTATGCATGAAAGTGAAATGATTTTGAAAGTCAATACTTATTTATGACTAACGTTCTTGATGGGCTTAAGTAAGGGTATCTTAATGGCAACAAGAAAAACTATGAAAGTAAAACATTGCAATGCGAATTACAATCGTAAACGAGAAAGTATAATGTTATGATATGTATGATTTTTTTATTTGTAAAAATAAGAATGCATATCATATGTACGTCAATTTTGTTTCTTGCAAATCTAGTATTGTGGACCCATGCTGAAGGTCAAATATAAATTCATGGTGTACATAAATGTTTCTTTTGTTAATGAAAATGTGCATATGGTTCATTATGTAAATCACTGCGGGAAAGAGTGCTAAAAGAGAATTTTACATGTCAGACAGTTGTGGATGGTTGTGAAAGGCCAGGAGGACTTGGGTGTATGGCGGTTATCTACCCAGAGGGGTTGATGGTGATTTATTTCTTGGATTTCCACTCCCTAGAGATAAATGATCTCAGTAAGGGAAAAGAGTTGGCCAAGATGGCGAAAAGGGGAAAAATCCTGAGGAAAATCTAGTTATTTGGAGCCTATTGGAGGAAGCCCAAAATTCGTCATAGATGAAATGATGTCAGAGGAATAGGTAGGACACTACCAATAGTAATCCTGTTTTGAAATCTTTGTGGTCATTAGAATTCTTGAGCTGGTTGGCCAGCAGAATTCCAAAATGGACCTAGTATGGTTTTTGATTGTCATAGAACTACCTAGATGTGAAAATCACTCAATCTGGTTGTGGAAACCAGTTTCCATTGTTGGGGAGGAACATTCTTTTGCCATTGTGGTTCTCATAGTAGAAAAAATTAACTAATCACTTATGTGTTATGTTAAAAATGAATTTTCTATCTAATTGTGTAAATATTTTATGTACGTCTTGACATGAAACGAGCTTAGTGCTCGGAAAGGAATTATTGGAAGTGTAAGTTCCTTTATCGTATGAATAATCTTTTGAATTTAGTGTAAGTTCCTTTATTGTATTACTAATCATTTGAATGTCTCTAGCAAGGGCTAATATAGTTTACACTTGATGCAATTATTGATCATATCAATGATCAGAGAGCTAGGTTCTCTCTGAGTACTTTTAGAAGTATTGCGTGGTTGTATTTAACAGGAGCTAAGAGAGTGTACATGTGTTGCAATGATTTATCATTTTGATGATTAGAGGGTTGGTTTTCTCTAAGTACTTGTGGAAGTAATGCGGTAAAAATATCTCTTGACATTGCATGAACGATTGATAATTAAAAGTATTGCATTTGATTGAAAATGTTGCGACTAATGTGGTCGATTTTGTTAGCCATACATTACAGAGTACTTTCCATGGAGTGTGGATGGGTTTTCAAACCATTTTGAGAGAATTTGCATGAAAGTGACCATGACTTCCAAGAGTAATCAGTAAGTAATCGTAATTTGGTATAGAGATTATGTTTTTCTTCTATGGATTTAAGTAATGGCCAAGTGATGGAAACTAAATATTGCATATTTTTGCAACTATAAATGTTTATGACTATTGATAAAACATTAATGTTTTGTTTAGTTGTATTTCCTACAAATAAAATCCTTCCTTTTGAAGGGGAAGGATTCCCTTTTGTTTTTTTTAAATTTTATTTTATATCATGAATACAAGTTAATGATAAACATCGAGGATGGTGTTTACTTCAAGGGGGGAGTATGTAATATCCCACAAAAGTAATAATATTTACTTATACCATGGAAAATCAAGAATTAACTACAAAAGTAATTGCAATTTACTTGAATTGGTTATGACATAGGGAATTAGTTCCAAAAAATAATTATAAAAGAATTCGTGGAACTAAAAGACAAGGAGAACAAGATTGACAAAGGGAGGAAATGAAATGAGGGGTGTGATTATTGTAAATGGAGTAACCATTCTGGATCGAGCTACTTGTTAGGTTGAGTTTGTAAGATTTTGTTGTAGTGATCACCATTGTTTTTGAGGAGTGTTATGTTATTTCCTTGCCTGAAATCTTTTATCTATCGCAGTTACTATGGAAAGGTCAGAAAATACAAATTCAGTGACGTGGTTATCATCAACATCAGAGAGGTGAAGATTTTATTTAATGTTGACATTGTGTTGAACATGGGGGGATGATGGAAATATTGCCTTAAAAATGGCAAGAGTGTACTGGTTGGCTTCCATTCGAAGGAAAACTCCATGTGATGCAACAATGTACATACTCGCCATGGATGTCACACAAACAGAGAAGGAGTTCAAGGAAAGATGTAAGCCAAGGAAAGACAAGTATATCTTTGTTAATTTCATTAAAAAAATTGAAATATACTTGTGTAAGTCCACGTTTTCTTGAAGAAATCCCCAAAATGCTAATGTGTAAAGAGAATTTAGTATTTTTTTCTTGAAAAGATTCATAAATTTTTGTGTTCTGAAATTTAGGTTGAATATGTGTTTAATGCACACAAAGGACACTAATTGGGATATATTTTCTTGAAAAAGAAAAAGATATTGCATGCAAGAAATGAATGATTAATTTGTTAGTTTCTTGAAAAGATTACACATTATAATTTTAAAATAGCATCCATGTTATCGAGGTTATTTTTTCATGAAATTGAAAATAAGTTGAGGGTAAGTTGTGAAACATTTTCATGGTTGGTAAAAAATAAAAAATAAAAGTTAATCAAATTAATTTTCTTGGAAGGGTTCTCATGAATTTGTATGCATATATTAAGCTTATTGTTTATTTAAAAATTGCAAGGATTTGAGTGCATAAAGGTTGCATAGGAATTCGTGCATGAATAGATGAAAATAATTATTGTTTCTTTTAAAAGATGCATACGAACGTTGTCCATACAAGAATAAGAACGCATGATTGTTTCTTGAAAGGATTATGTGAATTGAAGTAAGAGTGATTGGGTTAAAATAAAACTATTTGCATGCACAAAGGGAGTTATTATGATATACAAAATATGTTTTTGAGTGTATATAAAGAAAGTTATTATGTTAATTTTCTTGGAAAGAATATTCTCTTGAAAAGATTGTCAGGCTAGATAAATTGTGTTAATTTATTGTTTTAGCTATATAAAAGGTTGAGGTAACCTTGTTATTGTTGCCTTGTTTTTATGCATAAATTATGGTTATCTATGGTAATTTCTTAAAAATGAAGCATGAGAAACTTTCATGTAGAAAGATAGAGAAACAAGGTTATATTGACTTCCTTTTGAAGAAGAAATATGTAATTGTTTACATGAAAGTAATAGCTAATGATGGTCGAATTATAGAAAGGGAATCTGTGTTGAGTATACTAAAGAAGATATATTACAATAAGATCTTGCATGCACAAAGAATATCCATGGTGTTATAAAGGTATCTTCATTGCATGGTGTTGTAGCGGCAACAACCACCCTTCAAAATTTTTGCTAGCATGCTAATTTCAGAGCCTATCTTGGATCCTATGATCGATTATCCTTGGTCTCTTGTTGGTAAGCTGATGATTTCAAGACCCCCTCCTTGATCTTTAGAGTTGTCTGTGTTCTCATCTTCATGTAGCATGTGTCATATTTGGGCATAGGGGTTTTTGTTTGTCATATAAAGGGAATGTTGTCTTGCTTTAAGGGAATTGTATGGATATGAGAGGTTGTCATCACATAGACATGTTTCACACTCATCTCAAGAATTCACGTCACAAAGGTTGCTACAACAAGAAAATGATGTCTTATGTATTCTGGATGGTCTACGCTATGTCACTAAGTGTCTGTGTGCGATCATAGTCTAGTCCTACCAATGTTTGTATATGTTTCATTGATCTCACACATAGCCATTTTCCCAAGAAACCTAGCCTCATCCAGCTTCCCAGAACTAAGTGCCTTGTTTTTGCAACCATCAAGCTTCCTCCCTTGCTTGCTGAAACCCCACAGTGCACAAAGACACCAACTGCCCTTGCCAGTAGAGGCCCCAGCCAACATTACTCTCCAAAAATGTGCAGATCAATCCAACAACACTGCTCTCCAGAAATGCGTAGAGAAGTCCAACTGCATTGCACTTATAAACTGCGTAGAGGTGTCCTCCCACGACCCCTGTCCTATAGTCATGCTTTGAGCCTCAAAACTGCACAGTATTTTCCAAGTTGTCTTATCGGTCTTACATGTAGAAATTGCACAGAAAGGCCTCCCAGGGCCTCATTCCAGCACCAATCACTATTCGCTGAAATTGTGTAGATCTACCTCTCAACGAATACAGGAAAAGGTGACATGCTGACATCACTTCCAAGGAGTTGATGAAAAGGAACAAGGAACTGAGTAATGGAAAAAATAAGGACCACATGCAAGCTCCGTCGGATGCATTCTCATGTTGAGGGTAAGTATGGTAAGTACAAAACATCTTTCAAAGTACACTTCTTAGTTGAGTTTACAGGATTTCTTGCCATTATCATATCACCCTTTCCTCAGTGACATGCATGTAGATAAACACAAAAGGTCATCTTATGTGCTTCTTCTACATGTCTTTCTTATTTTTCACTTGTTCGACCAAATGTCGTCTACCGCATGTTGATTTCTATGTCATGCTTGCGACCTCATTTTGGTGATGTTGACGGTTGTGTTTGAGTTGTATTCACTATGTAAACACTTGTCACACTCACACACAAAGTTGTATGCATTGACACGCAAGTGTCATCATGGTCATTTAACGATCCATAACAAGTGTCACTCTTGTCGCTCACACCGTTGGTTAGTCATGTTGAGAATATGTTGTCTTGATTGTTTGAGGCATCTTGTTGTTGAGTTATGTTGAGTGTGTGTTCGAAAAAGTTGCATATGCACAAATTCACTCGCTCACACACTTAGTCATTTTGCTAAAGTTCTGACAACTGTATCACCCTCTAACAGCCACACCTTCACCCTCTAATCGACTTGACTGACAATCATATAGAACAACGCAAAAATGTCCAACAAGCCATTTCAATATGTGCTTCCTACAAGCTGATCAGTCAACGCTCTTGTTGGTCAACCAGAGAGTTTGACGGGGCAATGACCCCAGGACTCATGTCCCTCAAACATTGTGCAAAAGTTTGAGACCTTTCTCACTTCGCTAACTAAGAAAACTTCGCAGATAGGCTAGATAGACACCAAGTGTCCCTCCCTGTCTCCCCTCAAGAATTGTGTAGCTTTTCCACCCAGTCACCGAGACAGCCAGCTGGCTGCTCACCCAAGAAATTGTACAGATTTCTGAGCAAGCCCCTTAGTAGTCCAGCATCTTGCTTATCTTAGAAACTGTGCAGATGTGTTTAGAAATTTATTCTCCTAGAAAATGTGTAGTTTTTGTCTCCAGCAAACCTCGCAACCCACTACTAGCTCCCTCCAGGAATTGTGTAGTTTTTGCTACCAAGCCTTCTCGCAGCCCGCTGCCAACTCCCTCTAGGAATTGCGTGGTTTTTTTTGCCAAGCCTCCTGAAGTCTACATCCAGCTCCCTCCAAGAATTACACAATTTTTGTTACCAAGGCCCTCAGCTATGTGAACAAATTCCCTCCATAAATTGTGCATATCTGCCCTCCAACTGAGTCAGATCCCATGGATAGCCATTGTTGATCTAGATTGTACATCTTAGTCCCCTAGTGACCTTTGTGTAATTTTCACCATTAGTACTCGAAGCTTGCATCCCATCTTGAAACTTGCATCTCGCAGTTTCACAACCCTGTCCTCTCTCCTAGTTTCATGCATCTGAAAGCGAACGACCATACATCATGGTAGACTAGGAGGTTTATGGATTTGATGTTTTCTCGCCATGAGTGACTACAGATACAGGTACATGAAAAAACATGACATGATGATAATTGGGATGAACAAGGAGATGTTGTAGTGGCTGAAACACCCTCCAAAATCTTCGCCAGCGTCCAATTTCAGAGCCTCTTTTGAGAGTTTTACTTGATGTCTGCACATACTCGGGTTCACCCCGTGAGCTCATTTGAGTCTTTTGCACCCACCTTGCTTAACCGTTCATCAAATAGCTTTTGCATGTTGGTAACAATGTCACACTTGTGACCATGTTATGGTTATTCACAAGATCTCTGCTTTGTGTGTACATGTTGTGTTCGCTATGTAAACATCTCTCGCGCTTACACATGGTGTCGTATACATTGTCATGCAAGCGTCATCGCAATAATCCAATGATCAATCACAAGCGTCAAGCTTGTCGACTTACACCATATGTCAGTCATGTTGAACATGTGTGTCTGGATGGTTTGATTCATCTCATCATCAAGTCATGTAAGTATGTGTTTTCAAGATCGTGTATGCACCCTTTCACTCACTCACACACTTAGTCGTTTTTCTCAAGCTGTGTTGACTAGATTCCCCTTTGATAGTCGGACCTTCACCCCATCATCGACTTGATTGACTATCACCCAGAGCAATGCAAGCGATTTTCAAGTTGTGATACCCACAAGCTGATCAATTAACCCTCCTACTGGACAATCAGAGAGTTTGACCCAGCAGTCACCCTGGGATTGACTGCCCTAAAAAATTGCATAGAGGGTGCAGACCATGCCCGCTCCGTTGACTGTGAAAATTGTAAAGAGAGGCTAGACAAACACCCAGTCCTTTCCTTGTCTCCCTTAGAAAATTGCACAGTTTTTATAGCTAGCCCACTACTCAGCTAACCGACTACTCACCCGAAAAAAAACACAAATTTCATGAGCAAGCCCTCTGCTACCCAGTAGTCCGCTCAGATAAAAAACTATGCAGACATGTGTTGTAGCACCATTTACCACTCTTCATATTTTTGATGCTTTGTTTATGGCCTAGTGCAACCCCTCCTTCCAGACTTGGTCCAAATATATAAAAAACAATGTTTTATTCCCTGTAGCTATTTTTTCCTAAGCTAAAAGCATGTACATGTGGATCAGTCAATACCCAACCCGCATATATGTAATAAAAACACTTATAAAAATTAAATTTCCTTAATTATGGGCAAAGTTCATAGGTTTTACCTATTGATTACCTCCTATTGCCCGTGGCTCAACTATTTCCCAACTAAAAAACTAATTGGTAGAGGTATAAATAGACCGCTATGGGAAGGCCTTAAGGAGGAGAAGAGATAGAGTTATTATACTGAGATTATCCCTGACTGAGTCTGATGAATCCCTGTGCCTCATTCAATTCCCCAAGCATTAGGAAACCCTTGTTTCCTTGATTATAGATATCCTCCCTTTTGCTTGAGATATCATGGTGTTGGTGATGGAAGAAGATTGTTGAAGGTTGGGATAGGACGAATCCTGAGGACGATTCTACTTGGAGCCAAAAGAAGACTCAGGTGAATTCTTTCCATGTTATTTATTGCTTACTGTAATAAAATAAATGTTGTCGTGTTTCCGAAATTAACTATGTTTATGCATCAAATTATGTTTTAATTGATATATGATTTTTTTTTTAATGTATGATCAATCATTTGCTTATATGATATAAATTCAATTTTGTGAATATGCTTTACTTCTATACTGCTATGTATGTAAGAACTAAATGATTTTCAGGTTTGAAGAACATCAGGAGTTGCAGAGGGTTTGAATCCTGCGGGACCTACTAAAATGATGGAAATTAGGGTATGGTCACTCTTACGTAGTTTGATAATATAAGCATCTTGCCTGAGCTGTATGAGTATTTCTTGTTGTAGTTTTCTTCTGCTTTGTTGGGGTTCTAAACCAAAGCCCTGGGGTGCTTTCACTCAAAACAGAAGTGGTGACTCCACTGGAGATAACAATCTTATTATTCCTAGTTTGGGTTGTTCATTATCAATCAGGGCCTAGTCTTTGGTTTGCTTATTGTTATAGTCTTATTTGGTCTACTAGACTCCCAAGCTTCAAGTCTAATATTTTGTATCAAACTTTGTTTTTAATTTTTTCTTGCAAAGCTTTGTCTATGCTCTTTACTTTTTTTACAGTAGTGTATACACACTTGTTTTTATAAAATGAACTCATGTATACTCGAGTTTCCTGTGTTAGAAGTGCATGTGCATGATTTTGTGTTTGAACACAGTTGCGTATGCAAATTGTTTCATTGCTTTTTCAAATCTTTCCGCCCAAATAGATTTATTGCCTCGTCTTTTCAGTCTCTGTTTGGTCAATTGTTGTCTGAAGAATTTAATTATTCTGGAAGCTTATTGTCTTGAAGTTTCTTCCAAATTGAAAATATTTGGCCTAGGTTTTCTTCTTTAGTGATTTTGTAATTTGTGTTTTGGCACACAAGACTTCGTTATGAAGTTATTGATTGTTCTGGTCCTCCAAAACATGAGATTGTTTTTATTTTCAGTGTCAAATCTACTTGCTTTGCTTTCCATTGCTTTGTGGCCTCATAGCTTTTCTTGCTTTTTGAAAGTCTTTTTGATGAATTTGGAAGTGTTTTCTTTCCTGGCTTCTTGGTCAGTTTGTCAAGCTCTTTGTTGCTATTTGGGTCATTTTGTACAAGTTGAAGTCTTTTTACTCAAGTTTTCATTCATTTCAAAGTAACTTGCAAAGACTCCTTGTGCTCTTTTTTCGATCTTTTGAAGTTTTAGTAGCATTTTGGTGATTTCAAAAAGTTGTTTTGGTTGCTTCTTTAAAAAAGAAAAGATCTCAAAAAACTTTGTTTTTGTTTTTCTTTTGCCAAGTTTGGTTTTTGGTTTCTTTTTGTTGTTGAAAGTAAATTACAGTCTTTTACAATTTGTTCTTCTTGTTTGGAGAGAATTTTGTGTTCAAAATTTGTGTCCTCTTCAGCACTTAAGTTGGCTCATTGTTAGTGTTATTTAGGATCTTGCATCTCCATTATATCTTGCATTAGGGTAGTTTGCATTGCTAAAGCATTCATAGTCTTTTTAGTTTTTTGGGTGTGTGAAGTGTGTTTCAAGAAAAGAAGAGAAAAAGTACTTTGCTTTGTAGAAGTTTCGTAGAACCCGTATAGAGATCTCTTTTCATCGAAGAAAAAATGATTGCATTCATGTAGTTATATTTCATTGATTTCTATTGTGCCATAAAAATGTCATTGGTTTCACTCCTATCTATACCCTTGACTTAAGGAACAACCATTAAAATCAAGTGACTAGTTAAAATAAACAAGAACTTTTATGTTGTCATTAGAATACACCAACAAGTTTTGGTTTATGAGGACCTTGGATTATGTGAGAGGAGAGTTAACTCTCCAAGGCTGCTCAAAATTACAAAATATAGAAGTTTGATTAATGAGATAAATCCAATAGCGTTAAGGAGATCGGGAAAGCTCCATAATTGGGAGTAAAGCATAAGGGAGAGTGAAGATAAGGATGAGAGATACCCACTCTCTTACTTGTCAGATCCTGCATCATGATTGTTCCACTCGACTTCTAATATGAGTTGGTGACCATAGTTTCCTATCCTAGGGATCACATAGGTGGCTACGGAGGGAAATCCCCTGGCACCTAAGGTTGATGTTGTATCATGTTCATCAGTACTTCTGGAGGGTACCCTTGCAAAGCTTGGGTTCTTGCACCAGCAAAGGCTATTGTTTGGAGGTCAGCATAACTATCTCTGATACCTTCGCTAGTAGGCCTGGGGTGTAATTACCCCAATCTATTTTCAGAAGGCCCTTGTTATTAACTTTCTTGTATTTTGGTGTCTGGTCCTAATCACCTAGAGTGGAAATACTTGAGAGTTGTTTGATTGTTGCTATATTTAGGGACTTTTTAGTGAGTGTTCTTTGCTCCTAGTCAACCTAGTTTTATAATTTTTTGAGTATTTAAGTAGATATTTTAAATAATTCAAAGTGGTTGATCAACCATCTCGATGGTCTAGGAGACTTCATGGGCTATCACCTATGAGTCCTGAGCCTTCTCCTAGAAGGTGTAGGAGTGATTCTGCCAGTGGTTTTCAACTAGTGCCAGCAAGCGCATCGGAGATTGTTCCTCCACTTGGGATCATTAATTTACAAGATAGACCTGGCACCAGTAGAGAGTTAGAGAGGAACATACCAGTTCTTTCTCAAGTAATTTTTCAGTTAGAAGATAATATCGAAGTTGAAGAGCTTTCAAAGTCAGTGGTGACTCCGAATTCTCTTCTTCCTCCTAATCATCTAGACGTTCTATTATACATTGGAACCCTGACTCATAGGCCTCTGAGCCCAGGTTTACACCCATCTATTCCTTCGATGACCACTGCTAGAAGCATGGCATCTATGACGAGTGTTGTGAGCATACAAACTCCCATATATGTACAAGGAGGAGGAACTATTTCCATCCTTTCTATTACTCCTAGCACGACCCTATTTTGGTCTACTTCCATTCTGTCAACGAGTGGGAGTTCTTAGGCTACTGCGTCCTATTTTGGATTTATCCCTTATGGAATGCCATCTCACAATATTCCTTCAATTCTGTTGAACATACCATCGACCGCCTCCACATCCATGATGAGTGGATTCGCTTCTTTTTAGGATTTCCCATTTTGAAGTGGTCATATACCACACTCCAATCCAACAATAAGGTCAATTCCTTTTTCTTTTATGGGTTAAGGTAATAACCCATTCCAGAGTTGGACAAACCCTGCGATTAGCGGGATAGGAATTGGGAATCAATTTTTAGGACAACAAGGGAATGTGTGTTATTCTTCAGTTAATTTGTTTTAGAATTTTCCACCCTTTGGTAATGCATGAGATCCTTATTAGGGGCTATCAGCTCCTTTCAACACTTTGTTAGGGGGTAACTTTAATGGTTATGGAGGACTTTTCGCAGGAGTTGGTCAAACTCTGAATTTTGATGGACCACAAGGAGCACCTTTTGGTTTGGTTGGCTCTACGAATTACTTCAAGAAACATTGTGTTTTTCAAAATCCAGGTCATTCTTTTAAGACCTTTGGGAATCTCACATGCACTGGATGGAATTCCTAAGGCCTGCCACAACTCCCTTTTCTGGTCACGCTGAACTTGCTAGACTTAACTAAATTGACAAATGATCTGATTTGGTACAATCTGGCTTGGCCTTTGGTCCCAACTAAACTTCCCTCGGATATCCCAAAATTTGAAGTGAAGAGTGGTGAAGATCTGGGAGACCGCGTAACCAAATTTCACTTATGGTGCTCATCCAACTCCATGATAGATGATTTGATTAGGTTGAGGTCATTTTGGTGCAACCTAACCAAAAATGTGGCCAAATGGTATATAGAGTTTTCATGGGGCACCTTTATTTATTTCTATGATTTGGCTAATGTCTTTTTGAACCATTTTCAATTGCTTGTCCAATATGAGCCGAACCTAAACTTCTGGCTAACTTTTAGCAAGACACCGCAAATCACATTTCGGATCACATCCAGGAATGGAGGAGGAGGAAAAGGCTTATGAAAGCTAAAATCCCACCTGAGTCCCTTCTTGAATGGTTTCTCAAATAATTACAACCTGAGATCTCAAAGGATGTGTCTCTTTCTAGCATTTATTCATAAGAGTAGGCCATTTTCAAAGCCTAGCAATTCGAGCTGATATATTCTCAGTCTAGGATTCTTAAAAAAATTCTACTTGATGCTCCTATATCTAAGGTAAAAGTAGCCAAACCGAAACCAGGTCCCCATGCCGATGGTATAGTCAGATCGATTGATGTTAACGTGGTGAACCTATTGAATCAATTACAATAGTTGTCTCTACAAATTGCTTCTTCTACCCAGACAGCATCATCTGTACCTACACCTTCCCAACCTACCTCTATAAATGTCGTCCATACCTCTAAACCCAAAGGAAATCAACAATCCAATGGGAAGAAGAAGGGATGAGGTAAGAAGAGGAACTAGGAAGGGAAAGGAAATGAAAACAAACCCGACAATGATGTTGGAGAGGGTATGAAAGAGTCCAAGAAAAAAGTAAAATTTCCATGCAAGTTATGCAATGGAGATCATCTAACTCACCTCTACCCTAAGATGTAGGATTCTAAGTGCTTATTAGTACAACAAGGGTCCTCTAGCTTCTAAGATGTTCTGACTAACCCTTTTCCCTAAGGGCAACAATTACTTGCTAGTGCAAATTCTAACGCTAGTACCTATGCAGGGGGAAACCAAGAAGGGGAAAATTTGTCAAATGTTTATATGATGAGCTCTATTATCAACATCACTACGCAAACATGTGGTTATGGTGAATCATAAACATCTAAGGCTAAATCTATTCCCAAAGCCATAGAATCACTTCATATTGAGCGGCCCTCTATTGAGTCTATACCTCGGATACCGAAAGGCTTTGCCAAAGCACTCGAATATTAATCCTAATGTTAGGGCAGCTTAGAACCACTTGATTCTAGAAAATTTGGTTCAAATTCCATGTGCTATGTCTACATTGGAGGTACTTCAGTCGTGCCTTGCTCAGAGAAGTGCTTTGCTTTTGGAAATCGGCACAGTAGATCCAAAGAATTCTTTAGTGTTCACTTTTGATATGTTGAATGTCAAAAAGATACTTCCTCACCATATGGATTTTTAGATAAAGTCCACATACCAAAAAACCAATATTTTTCAGACTGTTATATATGAGGGAGCTTCCACATGCATGATGTCTATGTCATATTGGAAGGCCATTGGATCACCTTCAGTTGTTCCTTCACCAACTCTTTTAATGGAATTTGATAGACATTCTCATAGGCCCCATTCTCTTTTTTTCTCATATTCTTCTTTTTTTCTTTTATTTGTCAAAAGCTAGATTTCCCTATCCATTCATTCCCACACGAGATTATCCCGGCATTTCTTATCTGTGTTGGGGGAAAGGTAGTGAATATTGAGATAGAAATCGTTGATGTGAACCTGGATTATAACCTCCTCTTAGGCAGGAATTGGATTTATGATATGGATGCCATAGTTTCATCATTATTCTGCATCCTTTGTTTTCCTCATGAGGGGAGAATTGTTAGAGTTAATCAGTTAGATTATTCTCCAGGTGACTCTCACACAACTTTAGATTCTACCATTCCATTGGTGGACAATCCCCGTCAACCTATTGAGAATTTAGGAGTTGGGATGTACTCTTCGTTAATGGGTATACCTGACCTCCCTCCTCCTACAGCTAGAATTAATGCGATTCCATCCTCTAGGGGACCTTCTCAGAAAACGTTCTTTCGAACTCATTATTTTTTGGACCCTCGGCCCTTACCTTCATCTACCACCACATTAGATGGAGGGCAGGTAGGTAGAATGGTATTTCCCATGTCTGCAGTGGAACTCACTTATTAATATATCGTTAACTCTGCAGACAACCATCCCACTCTTTTTCACAAGAGGAGTTAGATGGCAATGTGGTTCCATCTTGGACCCTCAATTATACTTCAACTCTGGATTGCTTGGATACAGTCTTACCATCTGAAGAAGCAATTTTGGAAGCAATGATGGGTGTGGATCGATTATGGGAGGATTTACATCATCATTCATATTTTATCCCTCCAT